>CM056598.1:12304220-12442681 GCA_029721355.1 Tegillarca granosa
AACTTCATCGTAAGATTTGCCGTATGTAAAAACTATTTTTAAAATGTCATAATATTGTAGGATAATGCAGAGAAATTACAAAGAGAGAGAGAGAGAGAAAGAGAGATTTCATCACATAAGTAACAAACAAAACATAAAGCGACACAGATGATATCAATATATATATATATATATATATATATATACCCCTTTTGAAGAAAGAGATAGGAAGTGTTGTTATTTTGTTGTAAATAAATCTTTCAAAACCCTTACTAAGAGCAGTTTCATATCGACTCTTATTAATTACTGTTTGGCATTTAGTCTGAAGTTGTGAAATGCTACATCACGAATAAACACTTTCAACTTAACCAACTAGATGAACATCTCCAATAAAGGAAAAGGTGATATGTTGTGAGGGTTTTATTTTTGACAATGGTTATAGTTCATCTTTTTTTTTTTTTTTTTTTTTTTGAAAGCCTGAAGTTCTAACTTAATTTTGATTTTGCTACTTGCTTTACTTTCAGATTTTTTATATACAGCGCTGTTGTCAAAATGGAATCACCGTCCAATCAACTACGTCATAAGAAACATGTGTTTACATTATCCAAGGACCAAAAATATCACCTGTTTGCGTCATATTGCACCAAAGACCAACAGGTTGTAAATGGATTTTTGTCAGCCTTGGAAAACATCGGACTAAAAATCAACAATCCAGAAAGAGACTTTGTCCCTGGGGAACCGATTCTCAGGAAACATTGTGGAAAGTGGTCTTGACATCTCCAAAATGTTTATCATGTTTATTACCAAAAATTTTCTTTCCAGTCCTTGGTGCTGTTTTGAAGCAGATTTAGCGGTCTGGAAATACGTTACATCCAAGGGGAAATACCGCGTTATCCCAATAGTATTGGAGTCATGCATTGTTCCACCTGAAAATAAAAGTCCTGAACTGTATCCATATATGGAAGTATAGACTGAAACAAAATACAATCCATTCGCCTATTGGAAAATTATTGTTTAGTCAAACATTAAAAGAGCGAGTGATCAAAGCAATCACATGTAAGTATAAAATATTGTTTATTTAACTATATGGCCCGGAAGGAATATAGAGTCTCTAATTTATAATTGATTGATTGATTTATTGATTTATTATTTTTATTTATTTTATTATATTTTTGGTGCTTGTTAAAGACCTTGTATTGGTTATATTAAGTAAGCACCTGTTATGACGAAAACCATCTTGCGGGATCTTTAAATCTGATCTTTGTTGTACTCTTATCATTGAAAATAATCCCCGCCCAGTATCGGTAGTCTCATAATAAATATTTTGAATGTGTTCACGTGATTCAACGTATAACATAACGTCACTTAACACAAGTACTTTCTTAATACATGTTACACGACTGTTTAATTCCAAGTTTCCGTTTTAAGTCTATTTTAGTATTATAATGAACAAAATTTACACACACACACACAAGCGCGTGGGGAGGGGGCGTTTTCTAATAATTGTTTTCGTGAACACAAAGGTACGGAAAAAACTACATTAAAAAATTATTTGCAGAATGTTGTTTAACGTCGAATCTGTTTGCGATGATGCGACTTTTTTTAAAACTTAACACAAAATCATGCTGTGTGTAATGATTGTGCAAGTTTATCGGATTTGTCTATAATAGCGATCTTCAGAGTGCTAGCACACAATTCCGCAATGTCACAGATAGATATCACCGACCACGTGATCTACTGTATTATACTATTGTACTATCATCGGGCAATAAGCAGAGGTATGCGGCGAGGGAAAGCCTTTTTATTTTGACAAAACATCTTTGGTCAAGACTGAAAGAATATTACTGGAATTTTTGAAAATCGTCATAAGTGAAGTGGTATCTTTTATTTATTTTATTTTTTCCCCATAATTTTCACGTATTTAGTAATATTTGCTTTGTCGTCTCATTCAATAATACAGATTATATTCTTAAATGGAAAAAAATATCGGAAGTGACAAATAGTAAAGAATAAAATAAATGTCCATTCCGGGTATAGGAACCTGAGCCAAGAGGTCTAAATTGAGACCGAGGGTTCTTTAGCGCTGGCTGAAGGATTGCAGTATCTCCCACAATCTAGGTACGTTTTCATCGTAGAAGTTCCCAATGTGTCTGTTAGCTTGTCTTAGTGAGTTTGCTTTTTCAGGAACTCCGGTTTCTCAGCCATAACTGAACCGACCGCTTTATTGCTCTAAACTACCATCTGGATGTTTTAAATTAACACTCGCTAGTATCTTACTTTGGTAATAGCTTTTTTAATTTTAAATCCTATCATTTTCTTGTAGCACCACCTCTGAAATTTCGTCGTATCCGATATATTGGTATGAAAACCTTCAACAGAGGAAAAAATCTGATTCAGAAGGTCAGAACGGAAACAATGAAAATTAGAACACGTGAAGAAAGAATAACATCCAATCGTAACCCATTTGACTACATCAAGCTACTGGCTGTTATGGGACCATTGCGTTTTGCATTGTAAATACGGCCATTGTGGATTCAGTTGCAGTGGAAGGAACTTCCTCCAGTTCCACGATCATCTTAATACATGCCGGTACCGACCAGTTAAATGCTCAAACAGACAATGTTCGCATGTATGCCAGAAGTGGGAATCGTTTAGGCATTTAAATGAATGCAAATTCATTAAAATTCATTGTGATTATGACGGATGTAAAATGACTGTTCAGAGGGGGCTTTTAGAAGCTCATAGAAAAATTTGCCAATTCAAACCAAAGCCTTGCCCAAATCAAAAACTTGGGTGTCAGATGCACATTTTTTCCAAAGAATTAATTAATCACCTAGACTCGTGTGCATATGTGGAAGTAAAATGCAAGTATTGTGAAGCAAAGGTTATAAGACAATATGTAGGGCAACATTTAAATCATTGTCCTTTATTGGTTTTGGAATGCGAAGCTTGCAAAATGCAGATATTTCGGCGGGATTTTTCTTACCATCAAGATAGATGCCCAAATATTCTTTACAGATGCCACAATACTGGTTGTGAGGAGATTCTCACTAAAGCGCAAATGATGGTCCATCAAAATGAATGTCAATTTAAAATACAGAGATGTCAGAATGTCTACTGTGTATTTTTATGGCAGATAGAGAGGCATAAGTCAAACTGTGAATATCGAATTATCAAATGTGAAGATTGTGGTAAATACATATATAAAAAGGATTTTGAAAAACACAAAAAAGAACACAACCAAATGTTAGTTTATGAACTATGTAAAATGACATTTCCAAATTCAGCTTATGAAGTCTATAAAAAATGGATGTGCCCAAGGCACATCCATTTTTTCGTGTCACATTGTGACATCTGTTATAAGGTTGTTCAGTTTTCGGATTTGGAGGATCATAAAACGAGCATTTTACCAAGAATGAATATCATATTGTCAGAAAGGTAAGTTTATCATGTTTTTATTTAAATATAAATACATTTAATAGAGTCAAAATAAAATTTATAGATTCCACGAATATGATCAAAATGCCTTCAAATCTTATTTCTGGTCCTGCTTTTTAAAATATGTATTATTTTGGGTTGGTGATTTTTAATGACTCTATTTGGGTATTTTGGGTAAAGCTAGAGTATTTTAAAAATCCTTTTTAAATTCTAGTATCGGTTAATTGTGATCTTGTACAGGTAACAAATTTAAAATAAAAAGTATTTGACGAAAATGTGATTTCAAATATTAACTAGAAAGTTATAGTTTTTTTCAGTAATGAAAATGTCTAAAAGAATTTTTAAAATTTTATCGTTAAATACTTTCAGAAAATGTTTTTGGTAATATTTCAATACATTAAAAATGCTTTATGACAATAATATACAATATTTTACTATTTTGCATTAAAATATTATGATTTTAGTATCTTTAAATGTAAGTTGATTGCTTTGCTGGAGAAGTCTTCTCAAGTTTTGCTCTACAATCAAAAACTAGACGGGCAAAACAAATATTCCCGTGGAACTCTTGTATTTACTTATTCAAAAATCCAATCGTTTTTTGCACGATCGTGATTACGTTTTATTCTTTTAAATAGGTGGACGGACAGGAGAAATATGGGGATGATGACAACCCACCCGTTTCAGACTTTACATCTGGCGGGGAATCCTTTTAAGGAAATGGTCCTATATCCAATATAGGTAAATATTTTTTGCATTTAGTATTTGTCCTGACTTACATATAATGCAGTTATTGGTTGCGAAATATTTTTGTATTGTTTGCTTGTTTTGTTTATTGCTTCCTGCTATTGTTTGAACCATCCCTTTCTGTTAAGATGATACGGCTTTCAATTTAAAAGTATGTCTATGATTTTAGGAGCAATCGACACACTGTCATTTAAATCGTTCAGCTGTAGATCAGGAGAATCCCTTGATTTATTTTTTACCTGAAATACAACAAAGTTTATTATCACTTTAAAACAGTTCGTCATTTAAATCGTTCAGCTGTAGAATAGGGGAATCCCCTGATTTATTTTTTATTTTTAATTTTTATTTTTCTCTCCCCATCTCAATTCTAGTTTTTACTGTTCACAATTTTTTCAGCAAGAGTAGTTTTCAAACTTTTAAGACTCTTTGATTGCATTAAATTGAAAAAAAAATTACTTGCAAGTTATAAACTGGAAGTTTTTCTTAAACTGGAGAACAAGCATATCAAGTCAATAGACGTCGTCATTAGTAAAACTAAAAGATAATTATAAATGAAATACATTTATTTTCAATCAGTATTTATGCTTACATATCGTTAGAGTTTTAACTTCACAAGTTTCCCTAAGAAGTTGTCTTCTACATTTACAAAGTATATACTGATTATTACTTATCCAATTCTCTGTAACCATTTAAAGCCTTTTTTGTAAATGTTAGTTCAGCAAAACAACCATTTTATATGATACTGTCCCGTTGCATAAACAATAACAATATGCTGTTTTTGTTGTTAAAAACGTCGTCCTCGTTGTTGTTGCTGTTGTTGTTGTTGTTGTTGTTGTTAATGCAATTGTTGTAGCAATTCAGCTACTTGTGGCAAGACAATTTTCATTTATCTCAAGGGTTAATCATAATCTTAAGTTCATGTGTGCAAATGTTTCTGATGTTCATTCATAGACATATTGGTTCTTTAGACAAGCAACGTGCCAACCAGTTATAGCCTACAACAAGAAAAACAAGTGTGATCGATGAGAGTCGATTCCACAGCGGCAAGGCGTCTTCAGTTTGAAGGTTAACTTCTCAAGCAAACTGCCATTACTCATTCTTCCATATACAAGCACGTTTATGCGGAAGCATGTTTTAAACGAAGCTCTTCCCTTGCTCTGTTTTAAAAATATATTAATATCGATGCTTAAACAACTCACATACTTAATAATACTTTTGACTGAGATATAAGTAGAACTTGTTCATTTCTTAAAATGAGGTTAAACAATTCAGGGGACTCTTAAGAATACGACAACCTATAAAGATCTAAAAGAAATCAAGTGTAATATGTTTGGGATTCGAACACGAGTTGGTAGTCTGTGTTCATTACCACTTGTATAAGGAGTTTTCATCTACACTATAATATACAAACAAGTGTCCAACATGAAAATCTTTGAGATTTAGTTTTCGATCTTTTAATTATTTTAACCTGATTGGCAAGCTTGCTTATGAATTATTTTATGGTTGGTGAAAATGAAGTAAAATACCTTGATTTTGTTACCTGTTTGTTCACGGGTACGCTTACCATCATTATATATGCAAGATATATACTGTTGAAATATGTACAATAATAGTCTTAAATGTGTATTATATCGATACTTATGTTCGAAAATTTAAACTTTTCCAGCAGTAACGATAACGTTATTGACATAACACTGTAAACTTAAAAAAAAAAAGATTTAAAAAGCAAATCTGACCAAAACTTAATTTTAATTTTTTAAATCCTGAGATTTTCCTATGGGTCATTTCTGGTTTTTTTTTTTTTTTTTTTTTTTTTTTTTTTTTTTTTTTTTTTTTTTTTTTTGAATTTTCGTTTAGACATCGTTGATTAAGAGTGACTGGTATTTACCATTAATGATTTACAACATTTTTCACTAAATTAATACAATACGGATGAAAACAATATAGCTCTCTCTCTCTCTCTCTCTCTCTCTCTCTCTCTCTCTCTCTCTCTCTCTCTCTCTCTCTCTTCTTCTTCTTCTTCTTCTCTCTCTTCTTCCTCTCTCTCTCTCTATCTCTCTCTCTCTCTCTCTCTCTCTCTCTCTCTCTCTCTCTCAATAAGGTGGCTTGTATGGTTGAGTGCTTGCATCATATGTGGAAGGTCGGGGTCATGTCAAAAACCGACCGTGCCTGAAAAGGCTTTAAAATTTGTAATCAATTTATATTGCACACGTTTTCCTAAGACCCCCACGATGAAATGTATTGTCTTATCATAAGGCTGCACGTGATCGTCTCTTCGTGTTTTTGTTTGGTTTCATTGGCCATTGTCAAGTACAAGTTCTTCAAATAAAACTTAATTTCTTCTATTAAAATTTGAAGTAGCAGGTGACATCAATTAATCAGATATTTCTTCTTTTTTAACTTCATTTCTTTTTCCCCTGTTTTAGGTATAACAAATAGCAATGGCGTAAATAGAAATGACATAAAAAACAGATTTTATGAAAGTGTAAGTTATCCAACTGAACGAATAAAACGTTGTAATTCTCTACCGACCGAGTATGCGGTGGAGTCTTTGGTGTCGCTGTTATCAGAACCGGAGATACAAGAGCCAACAGCCACCAGAACATTCGAGGATAACCAAACGGATAGTTTCCGTTACAAAATCAAGAACTTCGTTAGCGGTCGGAAAAAATTTAACAACATTCTCAAAGCTATTGATAACAATATTCTGCCACTGAAGCGAACCATGGACTTGAAAAATTACGGTCAGGACAAAAGTTTGAGTTGTTCTGAAGTAAGAAAATTTTTGTACTCTTGTTAACTGTCACTATGTCATTATCGGTATGTCCATGTTTACATCATGTCAAAGTTACTTTTTTAATAAGTATATGAAGCTACTTAATCAAAACGAAGAAATTATGATTTGTGTTAGTTTTAATCAAAACGAAGAAATTATGATTTGTGTTAGTTTTCATCTCACATACGCCAAAGGATCGGACAAATCAAATATGATTCATTCACATAAAAAACTTCTCTGAAACCGAAACTAGTTTTTGAGAATTCAGTAAACATTAATAGCAAACATCCTTATTAAAGGGGTTGTTACGTTTTTTTTTTTTTTTTTTTTTTTTTTTTTTTTTTTTTTTTTTTTTTTTTTAATAAAAGTTAATTGATCAAATATTCTCAGGTAAATTTCAGGAGAAAACTGAACAAAGTGATACGATAGAAACTGGAAGATGGCACTAGTTTTTCAAAGTTTTTTTAGACAAGAAATCATCGAAGTTTTTATCATGTCAAATATCGTTTTAAATTGTGTATGCGTTTTGCGGTAATTAACTGACACCAAAATACATACCATCTCAGCTGGAGTAAAAGGTGCAGAGCTTTTAAAAAATTCTTTAATATGGTAAAACCCAGCCAGACTCAATCCGGAAGTACTTCGCTGTAATAATCGTTCGAAAAATAAGGAAGAAGACTATGTAACTTATGTAATAATGAAATTGGTGATGTATTTCATTACATTTTAAAATGTATGCATTATTTAATATAGAAAGCTTTTTATACTGTATAAACTTAAAAGGTGGCCAAATATAACAAATTTTCCAGATATTTTTATAAAAAAAAGGCTTTAATCAACGATTCATGCACGTTTTTGATAATTAGCAAGAGGGTTAGTCTTCCGGGTAAAGTAAGTCTTCTCGGTAAATTATATTAAAATATGTTAAATATTCTAATATTTGGATATGTTTACTTGTATATGATGTATTACTATTTATATTTGTATGATCCAGATACACTTGTGACTATCTATTATTAAAGCATTATATATGATCTAGATACACTTGTGACTATCTAACATTACAAGCATTATGTATGATCCAGATACACTTGTGACTATCTAACATTACAAGCATTATGTATGATCCAGATACACTTGTGACTATCTAACATTACAAGCATTATTTATGATCCAGATACACTTGTGACTATCTAACATTATAAGCATTTTGTATGATCCAGATACACTTGTGACTATCTAACATTATAAGCATTTTGTATGATCCAGATACACTTGTGACTATCTAACATTATAAGCATTTTGTATGATCCAGATACACTTGTGACTTTCTAACATTACAAGCATTATGTATGATCCAGATACACTTGTGACTATCTAACATTACAAGCATTATGTATGATCCAGATACACTTGTAACTATCTAACATTATAAGCATTTTGTATGATCCAGATACACTTGTGACTATCTAACATTACAAGCATTATGTATGATCCAGAAACACTTGTGACCAACTAACATTACAAGCATTATGTATGATCCAGATACACTTGTGACTATCTAACATTACAAGCATTATGTATGATCCAGATACACTTTTGACTATCTAACATTACAAGCATTTTGTATGATCCAGATACACTTTTGACTATCTAACATTACAAGCATCTTGTATGATCCAGATACACTTGTGACTATCTAACATTACAAGCATTATGTATGATCCAGATACACTTGTGACTATCTAACATTACAAGCATTATGTATGATCCAGATACACTTTTGACTATCTAACATTACAAGCATTATGTATGATCCAGATACACTTGTGACTATCTAACATTACAAGCATTATGTAATTTTTAAAGTGCCTTAATTTTGTTCTTTAGGATACGTTTATCATCCAGTGTGTCTCTTCCAATGATACTGTTTTCTGATTTTAAACCGCTTGATTTATTTTTAACACTGATTTATTGATTTTGTCATATTCGACAAGAGTTCTTTTTTGGATAAGGAAGGGTTTTATCAAATCAGCTAGTGTAGTGGTAAGGGACATAACTCTTGTCGAATTGACAAATGACTTGACAGTAAAATATCTAGAACACGCTTAGGTCAATGTTTAACAATTGAACTGTTTTAAAATGGTGTTCATTGTCAGTATGAAAGCAACAACTTTGCAAACAAACGGAATAACGCGCGTTATGTTAAGTTTGCTTGCAAAGTTATTGCCTTCACATTGACAATGAACACCATTTTAAAACAGTTCAATTGTTATATTTTCGTTAATTTTTTTTTAAAATTATTCATTAATTTTTAGAATGAAAAAAATTCCCATCTATATAGCACATGCACATCGGGGGAATCCAGTAAACGCAATAGCTGAATTTAAACCCGAGAACGACACATTATATTTTAATGTGGGGAAACAACGGGGAATTTTTTGGTTTGAAAAATTATAGTGTTATAAGGTGTTTTGATGGTTTTTTCTCGATTTTCCATTAACATAATGTATTTTTTGAGAATATTGGATATTAAATAATATGTATAAAAATTGAATATCAACGATAAATGTGTTGTTATTTGTGGACTATATTTCGGTCGAAAATCAGGTGCACCTTTGTGGCCCCATTTCAATTTGAAAAGAAGTTTGGAGTTAAGATTGCTGGCTATATGTCGGAGGTGAAATTTGTGAATCTGAAACGGGGGGGGGTGTAGCAGAGGGATAATTTTCAATGGCCAAGCATGTGGGTTTCGAATCTGCGAAAAGTGAGCGTAAACAGGGATTTACCAAGAGATTTTTTCTGGAATGTCGACATTGTTAGTGTGAGATTCACTCTAACGTTATGTGCCGAGCTTCATATGTAGATAGAAGTACACTTATTCTTTACGCCTGATGCGGTGCAAATATCTCTCAGAGTTTAGAAAATTATCGTTTTAAGTTTAGCAAGGAGTTTTGTAGTTTTGAGGTCCTATTGTATCTCTTGTAAATTGATTATAAAGCACGTTGCTGATTTTTCAGTTTTCGTATCAACAAACACAGCATGTGAAACGAACAATACATGTATGCGTGAATCTAGTTCCAATTGAAATTTACATCACTTGAAATTTACATTCTGCGAAACACAAAATTAATTGACAAGTTGTACTATTAAACATTGCCTCAAAATAATAGGGGATATAGCAGCTTTGCCAAGGTAGGAAAATTTTTTTGTAAGATCTGATTGTTCAAGAATTTTTTGTAGTATGGTGGTTTTGACAGACAAGCTCTTGTCTTTTCTATCAAAAACACCATTTGATTTTTTTAAACTCCGTCTCTCACAATGTCAATATTACGGTGAATATCAGCCAGGTGCCTAAATATGTTATTAAAATTTTATTTGGTTAAATTCTTTGATTTTATTTTGTGCATTTTAACCATTGAACCGGTCTTGTAAAATTTCGTAAAAATGCGTTTTTCAAGCTTGTCTCGAATATAAACCAAAGGAACATGGTAGCCATGTTTGTTTACCTGTGGTAATGTAGTTTCGGATTGTGCATTGCATTTTTTATGTATTCAAACACGGAGTGACAAGGTTTTGTCGTTCATTGTCGTTCAATCGTGAACGCAACGACTTTCAAGCTTGCAGCTATAGGGATTTCACAAGGCAAATGAAAATATAATAATATTATGTGCGTAAGTGATCAAATAAAAAATTAAGAAAAGTATTTAAACTAAAGGTACAACATACAGAACAAAAATTCATATGAAAACGTGTAAGTAACGGTGTTCTACGCCATGTTCAGGATTCGTTTACTGGGTGTAAGAAATGGTGTTTTACGCCATGTTTATGATTCATTTACAGGGTGTTAGTAATGGTGTTTTACGCCATGTTTAGGATTCATTTACTTGGGTGTAAGTAATTGTGTTTACGCCATGTTTAGGATGCATTTACTGGGTGTAAGTTATGGTGTTTTGCCCAATTTTCAGGATTCATTTACTTGGGTGTATGTTATGGTGTTTTACGCCATTTCAGGATTCATCTACTTGGGTGTAAGTAATGGTGTTTTACGCCATGTCCTTGATTTATTTTCTGGGTGTAAGTGATGGTGTTTTACGCCATGTTCATGATTTATTTACTGGGTGAAAGTAATGGTGTTTTACGTCATGTTCAGTATTCATCTACTTGGGTTCAGAATTGGTGTTTTACGCCATGTTCATGATTCATTTACTGGGTGTAAGTAATGGCGTTTTACATCACAGTCAGGATTCTTTTACTGGGTGTAAGTAATGGTGTTTAATGCCATGTTTAGGATTCATTTACTGGGTGTAAGTAATGGTGTTTTACTTATGTTCAGGATTCATTTACTGGGTGTAAGTAATGGTGTTTAACGCCATGTTCAGGATTCATTTACTGAGTGTAAGTAATGGTGTTTTACTTATGTTCATGATTTATTTACTGGGTGTAAGTAATGGTGTTTAACGTCATGTTCAGGATTCATTCACTTGATGTAGGTAATGGTGTTTACTTATGTTCAAGATTCATACATGGGTGTAAGTACTGGTGATTTACGCCATGTTCAGGATTCATTTACTGGGTGTAAGTAATAGTGTTTTACCCCATGTTTAGAATTCATTTATTGGATGTAAGCAATGATGTTTTACGCCAAGTTTTAGAGTCGTTTACTGGGTGTCAGTAATGGTGTTTTACGCCATGTTTAGGATTCGTTTATTTGGTGTAAGTAATCGTGTTTTACGCCATATAAAGGATTCATTTACTGGGTGTAAGTAATGGTGTTTTACGCCATGTTCAGGAGTCATTTACTGGGTGAAAGTAGCCGTTTTTTACGCCAAGTTTAGGATTCATTTACTTGGGTGTAAGTAATGGTGTTTTACGGCATGTTCAGGATTCAATTACTTTGTGTAAGTAATAATGTTTTACGCCTAGTTCAGGATTCATTTACTTGGTGTAAGTAACGGTGTTTTACGCCATGTTCAGGATTCATTTACTGGGTGTAAGTAATGGTGTTTTATGCCAAGTTTAGGATTCGTTTACTGGATGTAAGTAATGGTGTTTTACGGCATGTTTAGGATTCATTTACTAGGTGTTAGAAATAGTGTTTTACGGCATGTTCAGGATTCATTTACTGGGTGTAAGTTATGGTGTTTTACGCCATGTTTAGGATTCATTTACTCGGTGTAAGTAATGATGTTTTACGCCATGTTCGGTATTCATTTACTGAGTGTAAGTAATGGTGTTTTACTTATGTTCATGATTTATTTACTGGGTGTAAGTAATGGTGTTTTACGCCATGTTTAGGATTCATTTACTCGGTGTAAGTAATGATGTTTTACGCCATGTTCGGTATTCATTTACTGAGTGTAAGTAATGGTGTTTTACTTATGTTCATGATTTATTTACTGGCTGTAAGTAATGGTGTTTAACGTCATGTTCAGGATTCATTCACTTGATGTAGGTAATGGTGTTTACTTATGTTCAAGATTCATACATGGGTGTAAGTACTGGTGCTTTACGCCATGTTCAGGATTCATTTACTGGGTGTAAGTAATAGTGTTTTACCCCATGTTTAGAATTCATTTATTGGATGTAAGCAATGATGTTTTACGCCAAGTTTTAGAGTCGTTTACTGGGTGTCAGTAATGGTGTTTTACGCCATGTTTAGGATTCATTTACTTGGTGTAAGTAATCGTGTTTTACGCCATATAAAGGATTCATTTACTGGGTGTAAGTAATGGTGTTTTACGCCATGTTCAGGAGTCATTTACTGGGTGAAAGTAGCCGTTTTTTACGCCAAGTTTAGGATTCATTTACTTGGGTGTAAGTAATGGTGTTTTACGGCATGTTCAGGATTCAATTACTGTGTGTAAGTAATAATGTTTTACGCCTAGTTCAGGATTCATTTACTTGGTGTAAGTAACGGTGTTTTCCGCCATGTTCAGGATTCATTTACTGGGTGTAAGTAATGGTGTTTTACGCCAAGTTTAGGATTCGTTTACTGGATGTAAGTAATGGTGTTTTACGGCATGTTTAGGATTCATTTACTAGGTGTTAGAAATAGTGTTTAACGCCATGTTCAGGATTCATTTACTTGGGTGTAAGTAATGGTGTTTTACGGCATGTTCAGGATTCAATTACTGTGTGTAAGTAATAATGTTTTACGCCTAGTTCAGGATTCATTTACTTGGTGTAAGTAACGGTGTTTTACGCCATGTTCAGGATTCATTTACTGGGTGTCAGTAATGGTGTTTTACGCCATGTTTAGGATTCATTTACTTGGTGTAAGTAATCGTGTTTTACGCCATATAAAGGATTCATTTACTGGGTGTAAGTAATGGTGTTTTACGCCTAGTTCATGATCATTTACTTGGTGTAAGTAACGGTGTTTTACGCCATGTTCAGGATTCATTTACTGGGTGTTAGTAACGGTGTTTTACGCCATGTTTAGGATTCATTTACTCGGTGTAAGTAATGATGTTTTACGTCATGTTTAGGATACATTTACTGTGTGTAAGTAATAGTGTTTTACGGCATGTGTAGGATTCATTTACTAGGTGTTAGAAATAGTGTTTAACGCCATGTTCAGGATTCATTTCCTGGGTGTAAGTTATGGTGTTTTACGCCATGTTTAGGATTCATTTACTCGGTGTAAGTAATGGTGTTTTACGCCATGTTCGGTATTCATTTACTGTGTGTAAGTAATCGTGTTTTACGGCATGTTTAGGATTCATTTACTGGGTGTAAGTAATCATGTTTTACGGCATGTTTCGGTTTCATTTACTAGGTGTAAGTAATGGTGTTTTACGCCAAGTTTAGGATTCGTTTACTGGATGTAAGTAATGGTGTTTTACGGCATGTTCAGGATTCAATTACTGTGTGTAAGTAATAGTGTTTTTCGGCATATTAAGGATTCATTTACTGGGTGTAAGTAATGGTGTTTTACGCCATGTTCAGGATTCATTTACTGGGGGAAAGTAGTGGTTTTTTACGCCAAGTTTAGGATTCGTTTACTGCGTGTAAGTAATGGTGTTTTACGGCATGTTCAGGATTTAATTACTGTGAGTAAGTAATAGTGTTTTACGGCATATTTAGGATTTATTTACTGGGTGTAAGTAATGGTGTTTTACGCCATGTTCGGGATTCATTTACTGGGTGTAAGTAACGGTGTTTTACGCCAAGTTTAGGATTCATTTACTGGGTGTAAGTAATGGTGTTTAACGCCATGTTGGTGATTCATATACCGGGTGTAAGTAATGGTGTTTTACGTCATGTTTAGGAATATTGTTTTTAGAAGTGTGTTATACAGATGTCAAAGCTTGTATTTGATATTGTTTGGTGCTCACTTGATGTGTTCGGTGCCATGGCTTATATAGATGATGTCTAGTTTATTTATCAGAATCAACGTATATAAATACATCCATATTGATACTAGAGAATTTAATTACATAACTAATTTTATTATTGCATAAAATCATGATATGAGTAAGGTATAAGAAGTGCATTTCAAGTTTTATAAAAATTGAATTACTAATTCTTAGTTAGTTGACTGTCGGAATGTTATTTATTGATTTTTTAGAAAAAAAATCTTTATAACACGTTGCAACATTTGTATTGCAAGAAATGGGATGGATAAAAAGTATTCAAATTCCTGGTTACAATAGGAGTCGTGTAGTAAGTAAAAATTTCGTACTTTGTCTTTCTGTTTGCTCTAGAATATGTCGAGCATAAGACACGTTACTGAGCAGTATAAAGTAACTGAAGCTTTAACACGTATAGTATAACACTTACACTATTTTATCAAACATTAATTAAAAACTGTTGATTTATTTGTTGAAGAAAAATATTGAGCTTATGACCTTTCATGGTATCCTTGTTAGATTTCATTGTCGTGTTCTTGTTGATGTAGTTACAATTGGTCACCATAGTAACACCTAACAGAGATGTTTAAACAGATTCGTGCGTTTAACCTAGCTTTATGTCAATAATTCAATTATTGATAGATTGTATGATTTATTCCATATACATTAAACAACCTACTTGTTAATGAATAACTGATTGTATAAATTGTATTAATTGTTGTGTTCAAATGATACCAAATAGTAGAATGACATGAATTTGACAAAAGCCAAAATCAGAAAAAAAAAACGCTGAACATCATACTAGAGGACAAAAAATATCAGAGAAGAAGGATGGTGTTATACAGTCCATACAACAGAATACCATCCATGTGCAATAAAACTTATTTGTGTATTTAGATAACATTGCTTATGAATACTTCAATTATATCAAGTTCACTTGTCCTAACACAATTGTGTGATTCCCGGAAGTATTCGTAGTTACTGACCATTAATCAAGCAGTGATGGAAAATCGAATTGCCGAGGTATACAATGATATTTAACCGTGACATAAGAACATGAACTAAACGTGGTTACAGCTAAATTGTCAGGTCGGCCAGATGATGTCATCACAAAAAGAAAATAATTAGCACTTACTAGTATTTGGAGACCCTAAAAGAAACGTAAAATGCTCAACTAACTATGATCGATTACAAAGTAAGGTAATGTACTATTTTATACTAAATGAAACAATCCTTGACATTGAAGTTTCTGAGAATCCAGTATCTTTGACATCACAAGATATTAATGAAGCATGTCATGAAACCAAAGGCCTCAGCGAATTAGTCAGATCTTGGCATTAATAATACAGAAGCGGATCCAGAATTTAATGAAAAGGGTTGGGGTTGAGAATTTTAACATGAGACATTGCCAGCATCGAAGGCTCAAGCTTAAGTCCCCAGGGAAAGATTTTTTTTTGGGGGGGTGCTTCTAAAGATCATCAGCCGTTCCAGGACAGAGCCCTGTTTGGGGTCAAGTTGAACCCCCCCCCGGCAATTTTAGTCACATTTTTGTTTCTTTCTCACTCTTTTGAGTTTTTCAAAAGGGGGTTGCAACCCCTTGAATCCGCCAATGGAATTCAGACAGATTCCATGATCGTTAGATGATTGGTTATAAAAAAGGTTTTATTATCGGGGCCACTCCCTAGTTGAATGGTAAATCACCACCCACTTAACCAACTCTAAACATATAAGAGCAATTTTAAACATACTTCCAAAAACCTATAAAGCCTTCTCCAGCTGATACAGTCATAATGTTTCTAATGACCGAACCCATTTTGCATCAATTCAATTTAAAAAAAACTGTATGAATCACTAGTGATAGTAAATACACATATTACTTACATGAGGTTCTTTTCCAAATATGCCTAGAGTTAAAGCCCTTTGTTGTTTTCATTGACAATTATTGTCGAGAGTAAATCTTCAAAACTATTAATCAGGCCCCAGTTTCACAATCATTCACACACTCAACTCTAATTCGGGAATATTTCAATGTCAATTTCTAAGACATTACACAGTCAAAATTGAATATTTAATGTTATATCTAAATTATTTATTGTAGTTTTGTGGAACAAAACAAAATATTGTTTCATAAAACTTAAAATTTTTAAAATATTAATGAGCAAAAAATGGCAATGTTATAGTTGAGTGAATGATTGTGAAACTGGGACCAGAACACACTGTGGAAAGTGTCAGTCGTGATTGGAGATACGTATATTATTGTACATAAATATAAAATGTGTACTGGTTGGGGATCTTAATGTACTGAATTTGATTGTTATAAATAAAGAATATTGTCTTTAGAATTACATTTTAATTGCATCGCCGGCTTACCAATACAATTTAGACTTGGTTATAACAATTCGATCTCTAAGATAATCATTTACAATTTACCCAGGTAAACCGACAAAATCATCAAAATTATTAGCAAATGTAAAAAAAATATAAATGATTAAGCCAAGATTTAAAATTACTTAGATAATTATTTGAACCTTTCCAATATATAACATTTTGTCTGACGTGTCCAGATCAAAAATGGAAAAATAATAATAATATCCAAATATGTGTTTAACTTTGTCTTGTTTCTAGAGTCAGTGGCCTCACAAGACAAACTTGTTTGTTATTATTGTTCCAATATCTGTTTATTTTGCTTATCAAACAAGAAGTATTTTGTAATTAATGTCTCAATATGTGTTTATTTTGTGACCTGTTTCTAGACCCAGTGTCCTAGCATAGTCAGGAGTTTATAATCAGTGATTCTAATATACCTCTATCTTGTGTAGATTCATTGCCAGTACATTTATACACAGTCTCTACATAATTTATAATGTTAGTGTTTTGGTTGCTCTTGTAATTGCCAATTATTATGTCAACCTGCTGCTTTTTCAAAACATACATTTTTACACGGTGTTAAATGATAGAAAAATAAAATTCTTGAAAGTTTTAAGAGACATAATGATCTATGAAAAATTTCGAAATGTTTGAGAGCCAGCGGGATATGTAGTAAAGCGGTACTTTGAAAAATGCAGCGTAATGCTAAGAGATAAAGGTCATTATTGTAAGGTGTTCTTACTTCTGTGATAAATATATGTTACTCTAATCTTTAAAAGATTTATGCTTTTCCTTAAAAAAATCTTTTTTCTCATTATTATTTTTCTTTCTTTCTTATTTTTTCCCATTATTCTTTTTTTAAGCTCAACTTCGATAAACTTTCTTGAATCTAAAAAATATCGTTTTGAAACATTGAATATTTAGAGAAATTGCAGGTATATGGTATAGACTGGTACCGTGTTTCTTTTAAAACTTATGTATGAAAACACCGCACATAGTTAGTTTCATGTTTAAATATATAAACATTTCGTATGTTGTTTTGTGATAATTACAACATCATTAACTACAGCTGGCTAGACGTACATCACAAATCTCTGTTTTCCTGATACAATAATATAGCTGAGTTATGTAGAGACTACACAATAAAACACCAGATATGCACGGATGTTACCTTAATAATCCATTAACCATTATCTATTGATCAATGAGGAAAGTTTTAATTAAATCGATAAATCGTGATAAAATTGCATATAAGACTTTATGAGACTGATAGAGATTTCATTTATTAACGATTTATAGAGTTATAAGGATAACTGAAGGTATTAAGAGATGTTTTGGGGCGGGGATAACAAAAATATATACAACACGGAATATTATCACAATTTTTATTATGTAATAATATGTTCCTGTCCAGAAACTTTAATTTCCCTTTAGACCTCTAGAGTTACTGCGAGATAATTTAATAAAGTTAAACAATAGAGTGGTTTCATTCTGGTGTAAAATTTATGCCCTGTTTCGTCAATCATTTTCAATAGTAGTTCTTGAACTGCACCGATGTGCAATCTTTTGAATCGAACAAAAAACTGAGATTCTTTATTTGGAAGAGAGTTCTTATTTCCCATAAGGTATTGAAGTACTTTGTGAGAGTTTTATTTCACACTAAGTTGTCGATTTCCTGTGAAAAAAAGGTTTCTCAAAGAATAGTAGATAAATATTATCTTATAAGCTGATAGTGGTAAAATGTGTGATGTGTTAAAAAAAATCATATAAAAATATTCTTATTATAGGCATCTGTAAAAACGAAGGTATCAGAAGGCATAAATATTTTTCTGTTGGTTATTTATGCCATGTGCTACTTTTGAAATTGCAGTATTTCATAAAATTCAAAAATAGAACATGACATTCAAAAGAAGCACATGACAGTTTTTGCCGATTTTCGAAATAAGCAAAGCTTTCTGCAAGGTGATTATTGCATTTTAAAAATTCACATAGAAAACAATCGACCTTCATCTATATAATACGAATTTCTCTGTTTAAGAATACATCTGCTCAATAGACAAACAAGGTTTAATTTTAAATTAATGTAATTTTAAAGATAGAACTTATAGATGTTTTTGAAACCTCTACGTTTTTCTTATTGCAGAGTTCAAAGCCATATTTTCATTGACACAACTATCAAACAGTCGGTTACGGAGAAATTGTAATGTCCGACACCAATACAGAAAAAGGCTATTTTGAAACACTTCTTATATTAACTCACGAGTATGGAGCAATATTTCGACTTGTTGGAAGTTAAAATTTATTAGGTCATTAACTTTTGTTTTTAAGCCAGAACGTTAGAATGCATGTACTCGTGTATAATTAGCTTTATGGTTCTATAGCACAAACACTTGTCTGGTTCTTTCATCTCTATTTATTTCATACCGTGTGGAGCAGGTCGATGGAAGGTATCTATTCAGTCTTATGAAATTCGATAGGTTGGTAAGTTCAAGTTGATATGTTTTGTTTTAAGAATTATCCACATTTACACTTCAATTCGTCCATTTGGTTTAACATTTTACCTGTCCCTGTACGGTCGATGTTGGCATACTATTACTGAAAGCTTTCAGTCTTGCGTGAAATCTATTACGGAGATGCTCAGAAAACATCATTATACGTATGTATATACATTTTCTTTGAAAAAAAACGCTAATCTCGTAAATCTTACTGATCGATGGATATTAAAAGCACTTGTTGGTTGCAGATTTCATTGTCATCAATTAATTAAACAGTAACGTGCAAAAATAATTATACAGTAACGTGCAAAAAGTATTCGTCAATATGGCGTCAGACTATTGTTTGTCTCAAAATAAAGTGCCCAAAACTTGTTACTAGAATATATTGCACGTTTCTGTAATTGTACATGTAATTAAATCGACAAATCGTGATGAAATTGTAAAATTGTAAGTCTTCCCTTTCTAAGACTGATAAAGATCTCACATTTATAAAGAATGTATAAAATAATAAGGATAAATGAAAATGAAATGGGATTTTTGGGGGAGGGGAAAACAACAATATAATTATAGGAATTATATGGAATGCACTTGTTGAAGATATCATATTGACCGAACATATGAACAATTCCAATAAAACAGGATATGGTTATTTATTTAGGTTACAGTATTAGCTATATTTCATGTAATCAAACATTTTTTTCTAAAATAAAAATCTTAATTAATTGTACTTTACCAAATAGAAAGTTTTTTTTGAATGATTTTAAAATGTTAACTTTACAGGACGTTTATTGTTTAATTTCAACTAGGTGATTTCAAATGAAATTGTATCAATTGAGCTTTACAATACACGTTTATTAATAATGCGCATGTCTCATATAGCGGAATTGAAATGTGTTTGAATTCGTGATCATTGCCAAAGAATATACCAAGGATTAGCTAAGCATCTTCTTGTAACGGTGTTACGGATTCTTACGTCAATAGTACAAAGTGTGTGTTTTTTCTAACTAACCGCACACAAAGGTAAGGTAATTATTACATTTGGTAAAAACTAAAAATATTTATACGAAAACTGTAAAGTTAATATGTCAGCAACAGATGGTGAACTAAGTTAGTATAGAGCCGCCATAGTCATCATGCTTGTGCTCAAGAGGAAAATCAATATTTTGTATGTTATGAGTATAAACAATTCTATGTACACTGTCTTTACAGCTGTATTAGTCATTGGTCAAACATAGATACAAAAAGTAAGGAATAAATACACATACTTTCTTCCAGCAATGTGGTTGTCACTGTAACTTATGGACTTGTATTTATTTAATGAACTTGTCCTGATTGATTTTATGATTGAATCAGTTCTTTCGGCTAGATTTATGTGATGCTAACAACGCTGAGGTAAGAAAATCTCCGCATTAATTAAACTAACACGCGTGTAAATGCTATAGATGATGAGTAATTGACGAACGATTAACACAGAATATTTTAAAGGACAGATAACTCTGCATGATTTATTAGGAGGCTTATGTAGATAATAAGTGTCATTATTATTATTATTATTATTATTATTATTATTATTATTATTATTATTATTATTTGTTTTTTAAGGAAATTTGTACATGATTTATAATTAATACGTTACGTATTAATGAATTTAACGTGAAATAGCCAGCGGAGAATTTTGACATGGTTTTGCATACGTCCGTTTCTGAACATTAACTTTCTCCTCTAAAACCGCTGGACCGATAACAACCAAATTTGGATAAGGAGGTAATTATTGGTGCTGATTAAAAATTTTGTCAGTCTTGGCTGTCTAAACATGAACGATGAAATTATATTATTATTTATGAAATTATTAATATGAAAGACGGATATGTTATCTCAAATGATTATTATTATTATTATTATTATATATATATATATATATATATATATATATATATATATATATATATATATATATATATATATATATATATATATATATATATATGGTAGCAGATGCATATAGTTGTTAACGAAATAAGCGTGCTTTTTCTAAGAGTTTTTTGACGCTGACCCAATTTACATTCTTACAAAGAGGTGCTATATATGAAATAGATTTTCAATAAATGTTTACTGATTGGAACAGTCATTTGTAAATACATGAATAGAGATTGAAATAGAATTATTTTGACTTGATGAAGATGGTAAGATTATCCTTGATATCCTTGTAAAATCAATCTTCTTATTATATGTAGTATCGAATTTTTCAATTAGTTAAGTCTGTCATTACAGTTTTTTAAATGTAAAATGAAACTTGGGCTTAAGGAACTATTACAGCATAATAATCACAACAAAAGGAACAAAAAAAATACATACCAGTTGTCATCACTATGGTTTTTATTATTTATTCATATGGTTATTATTATTATTATTATTATTATTATTATTATTATTATTATTTTACATATCATTTTTTCTTTTACTTATCTAATTTTAGTGGGTTTTATTATTCATTCATTCATTCATTCATTCATTCATTCATTCATTCATTCATTCATTCATTTATTTATTTATTTATTTATTTATTAACATAATTTGTTATTCTTTAACATATCGCTTATTTTACAATACTTCGATAAGAATGACACAAAGAACTTAGTTATGCTGCTATATTTCCAGATAACTACGTTTTCTCATTTGAGTATTAGTTTTGTTTTTTTTTTTTTTTTTTTTTTTTTTTTTTTTTTTAAATTTATTTATTTTTTTTTTTCTTGTACAATTTGGCTTTTGAAAAGTGCATATTCTAAGATACATAACTTTGTCCGTTTCATTATTATGGATGATATAAAAAGACTGTTTAGATTATATATCCCTGTCAGGAAAGGTGGTCAATATTATTAAAATTGTCTGATAATCATTTTAACAATGGGAATACTTGAAATTATGAACCGTTTTTCATAGAAACGAAGCTATGTGTATTACGGAACAATAAATGAATAAAAGGAAAAAGAGAAACTTTTGAAAATTGACCCAGAAAGAATACGCAAGATATGGATCAAAATCTTTTATCATCTCTAGGTTGATTGGAGATTTTTATCTAGTCTGTGATGATGTTGTCTTCAATTTTGGATGCAGTACCCATTTTCACAATTTATTTAGACAGTTTAAAGGACGCGAAAAAATAACTTTTTCATTTGATAAAAAAAATATTACGGCTGAGTGGCTTTATGGCTAAATATATTTGTTCTTCAACTAAAAGCTATAATTATCAATGACAGTAGACATTTATTTAAGAATTTTTTTTAATGAAAATGTTTATAAAAGAAAATATTATTATGACAGAAACGGATAGGATTTTTGAAGAAGTTGTTCGTTATCTTCAAGATTATCATGTTTTCCAGAAAGAATTCTAATTGTGATCGATTTTTCACTCCTTTGTGCCAGTATTCCAAGATGTTGTTAAAGCAATAAGCGGTATGATATAAACTAATTTCACCTAATTACTCACAACGGGACCATTTTCAGTCATAACATAATTATCTCTGTAGTAAAACAGGCGATATCGTGTTATACAATATAGGGTATATAAACGGGGCAAAATAACTAGTAATAACTATACATATATTATTTGTTCTATAATTAAACAGTGTTATGGCTTGTGGAAATTCATTGTAATGTCGTTTCTTTTTAATTTAATTTAAAAATTGTTAAAAACTCACGACATAAAAACATTGGGTTTTTTTAATTGATTTTTTTTTGTTTAGATTTTTTTCATTAAAATAATAATAATAATAATAATAATAATAATTATTATTATTATTATTATTATTATTATCATCATCATCATCATCATCATCATCATTATTATTATTATTATTATTATTATTATTATTATTATCATCATCATCATCATCATCATCATCATTATTATTATTATTATACGACATAATATGATATGATATGACACCGAACTCAAATTAAGTTGGCTAAAGTTTATATTTTTCTGTTATAATCCGTGGATGTCAACTTGAAACGGGAATCTTTAATAAATAAAAGGTATCTCGTCAATATGAATAAGATCATTAATCAACACTTTCTCTTTACTGAAAAAGACGGTGGGCAAAAGTAAGTCTTCAAATTGAACGTTTCAAAATGCATCTACATTGGTTGATTATCATCTCCTTACTAATACGGACAGAGGTGGTCAATCGTACAAGTCTTCAATGTGGATTTGCTTCTAACTATTTTTCTCTTTGTTTTATATAAAACTCAGTGATTGATTCTTAAAAAGTGACTAATGAAAATCGACACAATACTGGTCAAAAACCATGTAAGAACGGTTTATCTGTAAAACGAGTAATTCTACCTTTGTAATTTGGTTTTATGCCAGTAAAAGGTTTGCCAATCTGTTTTAAAAGTTAGTTGCGACATCTTGAAAAAAATTTCTAACACTGTCAAACGTTCCCTTAAAGGGCCTCCAGTTAAAAAAAAACACAACAGTAATATTTATCCAACAAAAGAAAGAAAATCTATCAATTTTAATGAGCAGGGCTGGAATTCTTCATTGTTAATTCCTGACTTCAGGCCCTCAAAGTTCAACCTTGATCTCTAAGTGGAAACTATGTATACAACACAGATTATCTTCAATGGCAACAAACTATATTTGTTAATCATAGCGACATTTAGAATGATATATTTCAAAGGCCATCATTTTACAATAAAAATACGTTTATAAATACATACGCTTAAAATGTCATGATATTCAGATGATAAATTTATAGGGATATCAGAAATGGCGATTTTAAATAAATTGCTAAATATAATATAAAAAATCAAATGATATTTATCATCCGATATATTTGATACAACTGGGTATTAAAAAAGAGTCACTTATATTCACGTTTTATAGGTTTTAGATGCCATACAGTTGTACATTTTTCACTTTGTCTGATCATTATTAATATTATAAGATCAAATAGACAACGATTACTTCCTGGGATTTACCAATTATTAGCTTTCAAGGAGAAACACCAGAGCTGCCATATACCATTTTTGAATATATTTTATGATTAAATTTAAAAATGGTATATGACAGAACTAAGGAATATTTTTTCAATCTCAAGAATTAATCTGCAAGTATTTGTCGTCTGCTATTTACTAGGCATACAAGAACTACCACTCAGTCTACTTCAGGTTAATGCAATTTCCAATATTTTCCTCGAGTTATGTTCGAAATGAGGTCAAGATGAAAGGTCAATGTCATGATCTACTTTTTTTGCCTCTACCACATTAAAGCTATTGTTTTGATTTTATTTTATTCTTGCAATCAAAATCAATTATCAAGGTCATTCTTATTTATGGTATAAGCTTTAAATTGGAATATCAAATCTATATGTAGAGTTTTACCTTTCAGTTGTAATGTTTTTATAATGACCTTTAAAATTGACCCAAGGTCAAAGGTTAAGTATTACCTAGGTTCTACCTTGGTACCTACCATTAGTTTAGCAATTTTAATATCAATGCTGTAGATAAAACTTAGACACATTTGTAGCCAATACGTATTAAATGCATAAGTACTATGATGGAGTTGGGAGGGGGAAACATCAGTCAAAGATTAGTGCAGATTACTCCTCTACAATCAGCATTGCAATTAACCGACAACGTATTTCTGTACATGTTAAACTTAGCAGGTGACTTAAAATCAATTCAATTTTAAAAAAGTATTGATCTGAAAAAAAACATGCCTCATAAGATGTTGATCACATATAATGTCACGGCTCAATTTTTACCGGCAGCCATTTTAATCATC
The DNA here is from genome assembly GCA_029721355.1 of Tegillarca granosa. Classification (NCBI taxonomy): domain Eukaryota; kingdom Metazoa; phylum Mollusca; class Bivalvia; order Arcoida; family Arcidae; genus Tegillarca; species Tegillarca granosa. Next base: position 12,329,163 of record CM056598.1, read on the forward strand.
TTACACGATATATTAAGTGAGTAAATGGATTTCTTTCTTATAAAACATTAAGTATGTTGTAAACTGAGGCGTCTCGGTTGATTGCTATGGTTCCTGAAGAATCGGATAGTTTAGATGTATTTAAGCCATTGATTTGTAGATTTATGGCAATTTTATGTTGCTTTTTGCTTGTTTTTAGTTTCAAATCAAACAACATGTAGTGATCGATCGATTCTTGTGCAGACGACGAAAGCGCCTAGATTATACTATATTCCTTGCATACTTAAATTAACTTGGTGCATGCAACATACATGTACATTTACTATGAGTGAAAATCAGTGCTAACAAAAGCCACTTGCACACGGAGTTTCTCTTGTTGCAGATAGTTCCCTTTTATTCAATGCGTCACCTGACAATGTTCAGGGAACAGGCACTTATTTACAAAATGTAACATGGCTTGGTGCGGATGTCAACGAATATTAATTCACAAATTGTAACTTGATTTGATGCAGACATCAGACACTCATTCACGGCGATACTTTATGCATACAACAGTCACTCGTTCATAGACGTCCACTGGACGTACTACATAGCAGAGATACTCATTCAAAAAATGACAATTAGTGCAGACAACAAACATTCATTCACAGACGTCAAAATTCATCTACAGAGTGTCATTTGACTCTGTGCAAACAACAAGATACTAATTTAAAGCATGCAACTTGATTTATACATAACAGATTCTTATTCACAGAACTTGATGAAGGCGACAGATTCTCGTTCATAGACAGATGGTTTACGGAACGCCACTTGATGAAGGCGACAGATTACCGTTCATAGACAAATGGTTCACAGAACGCCACTTGATGAAGGGGACAGATTACCGTTCATAGACAGATGGTTCACAGAACGCCACTTGATGAAGGCGACAGATTACCGTTCATAGACAGATGGTTCACAGAATGCCACTTGATGAAGGCGACAGATTACCGTTCATAGACAAATGGTTCACAGAAAGCCACTTGATGAAGGCGACAGATTCACGTTCATGACAGATGGTTCACAGAACGCCACTTGATGAAGGGGACAGATTACCGTTCATAGACAGATGGTTCACAGAACGCCACTTGATGAAAGCGTCAGATTCTCGTTCATAGACAGATAGTTCACAGAACGCCACTTGATGAAGGCGACAGATTCTCGTTCATAGACAGATGGTTCACAGAACGCCACTTGATGAAGAGGACAGATTCTCGTTCATAGACAGATGGTTCACAGAACGCCACTTGATGAAGGCGACAGATTCTCGTTAATAGACAAATGGTTCACAGAACGCCACTTGATGAAAGGGACAGATTCTCTTTTATTGACAAATGGTCCACAGAACGCCACTTGATGAAGGCGACAGATTCTCGTTCATAGACAAATGGTTCACAGAAAGCCACTTGATGAAGGCGACAGATTCTCGTTCATAGACAAATGGTTCACAGAACGCCACTTGATGAAGTGGACAGATTCTTGTTCATAGACAAATGGTTCACAGAAAGCCACTTGATGAAGGCGACAGATTCTCGTTCATAGACAAATGGTTCACAGAAAGCCACTTGATGAAGGCGACAGATTTTCGTTTATAGACAAATGGTTCACAGATCGCCACTTGATGAAGGCGACAGATTCTCGTTCATAGACAAATGGTTCACAGAAAGCCACTTGATGAAGGCGACAGATTCTCGTTCATAGACAAATGGTTCACAGAGCCCCACTTGTTGCAAACAACAAACACTTATACACAGAAATCCATTTTTAACCACTGTCTTTAGCATACTTTGGTTAACTTGTTTAGACAACAAAAGTTTACAAAGCAAAATTTTGAAAGATATTCCGGCTAATTTGTTGATGACTAATGACACAAATTCACAGTAACACCGTGTTGACATGATTTGGTTCATTAAGTACAGACAACATACATTCACAGATTGTTTTGTAGAGATAAAATGCTTATTTACAATAATCAAATAAGAAAATGTCAGTAAGGCTTATCCTTTAATAATATTGAGTTTTATAGTCCTAGCAATAAAACCAATGTAATTTATACAACTCGGATGTTCAGTCCTATTTATTTTATTTCATTATTTTTTCAGTTTGGTAGACATATTTGTTTATGTTGACATCCATTTCATCGCATAAAGTTTGTAGCCTATGTGTATTTTTATAGTTTAAAAAATATATAAAGGCACTTTACTCTATAATACCATTGAAGAAAAACTATAGTCTGATTTGGTAATTTTATCTAGTCGATGTCTGTTGTTACCTTATATGTGTCACGAAAAAAGATTCCTCGGTACTTATTTTATGTAAGTACGTGATGTTGGTATCTGTCGTCCGCAATGTAAAGACGTTGTTAACAACCAATATAATAATTGTTCAATTAGATTTGTTTTTGGGTCATGTATTTATTGTCACCATTATGTTAACTGTTCTGTTGAATTTGGTATTGTGTTGTTATTTGTTTTTATTGTCATCAATATAGATCAACTTTCTCTTTTTATAATGAATCTTTTCGTCTCTGTCGGTAGCTTAGTGTGAAAGCTTACCTTGTTTATTATTACTATTATTATTATTATTATTTTATTTTCTTAAAATTTATTTATATTTTGAATATGAAATTTATCTCGCTACGTAAGTGGGAGGTCGTGGGTTCGAACCCCGACCGGGTCTGACCCAAGACTTGAAGGTAGTAACTGTTCTTTCGCCAAACTCTCGGCATTAAAAAATGAAAGTCACGGTTCTTTCGGACGGGAACTTAAAATAAACGAGGTCCCGTGTCACGGCAGGCGTGGCACGATAAAGAACCCTGCTGTATAATGCCATCAGCGCAAAGCACAGGCAAAATTTCTGCATTTTTGCCTAAAGCTGGCGACGTCTCGATATAATTGAAATTTTCTTGACTGGGACGTTAAACACCATTAATCAACTCAACTCTAGAGTATTTTTTGTCATTATGCATATTTTTATTAGTTCCTTTCATGTAAAATCATAATTTTATGACAAATAATTGATCCGCCATGTAATAAAATATAAAATCCGGGCTGGAATCAAAACCTTACTAGATACACAAAAAAAAATTATTTATCAACGTTTTTACGATATAAAACCATGTTGAATAAATTCAATATTTTAGGCCAAATGTTTTCATTTTAATTCTACTTCTTCTATGCTTGCGAACTAAATGCGTACAAACAAGCACCAATTGACATACACCGTATAGAAGAAAACAACGACAAAATCACGCGAGATTTAAATGTAAACAACTATTGAAGATTATATATACACCAATGAAAAAAGGTCAGACTTTGGCCAATAATTTTTATTTAGACTATCCTTTGAGCATATCTGGAAATAACACCACATAAACAGAGCGCTATTTGTAGGTCGTTCGTTCATTCAGAAATTTGTTTTTCAACTAATTGTTTGTCAATATTCGTTGACAAACAAGTCAAGTAAGCACACTCCTTTTTCAAAACAAGGCAGCATTCTGTATGAGGTTTATTACTGTCCGTTCAATCACTTATATTAGCCGATTAAAAGTTAAAATTCATAACGCCCGCAAATCATAGATTCAGTTCAATAACAAAAACTCGGTTAATGTGAGTAAAATTCCTTTGACCGATGATTCTGTTTTCTTAAACCCGACCGGGTCTGGCCCAAGACTTGAAGGTAGGTTGCGACTGTTCTTTCGCCATACCAAATGAAAGTCTCTCTCTCTCTCTCTCTCTCTCTCTCTCTCTCTCTCTCTCTCTCTCTCTCTCTCTCTCTCTCTATTTTCTTACAATCTGTGTAACATAAGTTTGGCTGATACATGTAGTTATCTTTTTCTGTATGATAGCTGTTTGTTATGTTCCCAGACTTATCAAAAGTTTGCGATGTTTGCACTGTTCCAGAACTGATAATTATATTACTGAAAACTTACTGAAACACTAGAGTATGTAAGTGACAATTGTCAGTCTTTTATTGCATCGCGCGTACCTAAGGGTCTTATCTTTAAATACAAAAAACGGGTGGGGGGGTTGTGAAGTCTATGTCAATTAGATTATTCAGTCTGTACTTTCTGTGTAATATTTTTGGTTCTCTATAGGACAATGGGTTATTCGTGTTTGTGATATACATCTACGCGGCTACTTACATATTCCATTCATTTGACTGTTAATACAACACGAGTCTTGATTAAAATTAGAGTCAGTTCTATGTGCACATGTTATAGTATTGTCTTCAGGAGGAACGGAAATCAATCCCGAGAGAACAACCTTCAGTTTCAGTGACGTACACGTGCACCGATCCCGCGGGAACCGCTATCAGTTTGAATGAAAAACTGTGTATGAATGAGCGATCGGGTTTCCCCTCCATCGGGAATCGGCTAATTGAATTCATTCTCTTGCAGAAAGAAGACGTTTTTAAGACATGTCTATTTTCACATATATAACAATGTTTTTATTCAAGAAGTGTAAACTGGGAATATGAAATATCAGCTCGCGTATAACTGGAATGGAAAGTTTAGGCTAGATCCCAGTGGGATGTATGTCGTGTTCTATTCTATATATCATCCAGATATCTGTACGTCGTATCTCTGCTAAGTTTTCCCAGATCAGCTACAGAAGTGTGAGAAACGTACATAAGCTTCTAATGCTCACATGTGATAAGGTTTAGGTTAAGAACACATATCACAAATACATTGGTATTTTACACAAACATCACCAAAATATTGGTATTTTACATTTGTTTCACTAACATATCGATATGTTACACATGTATCACTAACACACTGGTATTTTACACATGTATCACTAATACATTGGTATTTTACACATGTATCACTAACACGTGGATATTTTACAAACTTATCACTAACACATTGGTATTTTACACAAATATCACCAAAACATTGGTATTTTACAAATGTATCTCTAACACATTGATATGTCATACATGTACCACCAACACATTGGTATTTTACACATGTATCACTAACACATTGGTATTTTACACATGTATCACTAACACATTGGTATTTTACAAATGTATCTCTAACACATTGATATGTTTCACATATACCACTAATACATTGTAATGTTACACATGTATCACTGACACATTGGTATTTTACATATGTATCACTAACACATTTGTTTTTTACACATGTATCACTAACACATTGGTATTTTAAACATGTATCACTAACACATTGGTATTTGACTCATGTATCACTAACACATTGGTATTTTACAAACGTATCACTAACACCTTGGTATTTTACACAAATAACACCAAAACATTGCTATTTTTACACATGATCACTCAAACATTGGTATTTTACACATGTATTACCAAAACATTGATATGTTACACATATACCACTAACACATTGGTATTTTACACATGTATCTCTAACACATTGGAATTTTACACATGTATCACTAATACATTGGTATTTTTCACATGTATCACTAACACGTGCTTATTTTACAAACGTATCACTAACACATTGGTATTTTACACAAATATCACAAAAACATTGGTATTTTACAAATGTATCTCTAACACATTGATATGTCATACATGTACCACCAACACATTGGTATTTTACACATGTATCACTAACACATTGGTATTTTACACATGTATCACTAACACATTGGTATTTTTCAAATGTATCTCTAACACATTGATATGTTTCACATATACCACTAATACATTGTAATGTTACACATGTATCACTGACACATTGGTATTTTACATATGTATCACTAACACATTGGTATTTTACACATGTATCACTAACACATTGGTATTTTAAACATGTATCACTAACACATTGGTATTTGACTCATGTATCACTAACACATTGGTATTTTACAAACGTATCACTAACACATTGGTATTTTACACAAATAACACCAAAACATTGCTATTTTACACATGATCACTCAAACATTGGTATTTTACACATGTATTACCAAAACATTTATATGTTACACATATACCACTAACACATTGGTATTTTACACATGTATCACTAACACATTGGAATTTTACACATGTATCACTAACACATTGGTATTTTACACATGTATCACTAACACGTGGTTATTTTACAAACGTATCACTAACACATTGGTATTTTACACAAATATCACCAAAACATTGGTATTTTACAAATGTATCTCTAACACATTGATATGTCATACATGTACCACCAACACATTGGTATTTTACACATGTATCACTAACACATTGGTATTTTACAAATGTATCTCTAACACATTGATATGTTTCACATGTACCACTAACACATTGGTATTTCACACATGTATCACTGACACATTGGAATTTTATATATGTATCATTAACACATTGGTATTTTACACATGTATCACTAACACATTTGTAATTTAAACATGTATCACTAACACATTGGTATTTTACTCATGTATCACTAACACGTTGTTATTTTACAAACGTATCTCTAACACATTGGTATTTTACACAAATATCACCAAAACATTGGTATTTTACAAATGAATCTCTAACACATTGATATGTCATACATGTACCACCAACACATTGGTATTTCACACATGTATCACTAACACATTGGTATTTTACAAATGTATCTCTAACACATTGATATGTTTCACATATACCAATAATACATTGTAATGTTACACATGTATCACTGACACATTGGTATTTAACATATGTATCACTAACACATTGATATTTTACACATGTATCACTAACACATTGATATATTACACATGTACCACTAACACATTGGTATTTTACATATGTATCACTAACACATTGATATTTTACACATGTATCACTAACACATTGGTATTTTAAACATGTATCACTAACACATTGGTATTTGACTCATGTATTACTAACACATTGGTATTTTACAAATGTATCACTAACACCTTGGTATTTTACACAAATATCACCAAAACATTGCTATTTTACACATGATCACTCAAACATTGGTATTTTACACATGTATTACCAAAATATTGATATGTTACACATATACCACTAACACATTGGTATTTTACACATGTACCACTAACACATTGGAATTTTACACATGTATCACAAACACATTGGTATTTTACACATGTATCACTAACACGTGGTTATTTTACAAACGATTCACTAACAAATTGGTATTTTACACAAATATCACCAAAACATTGGTATTTTACAAATGTATCTCTAACACATTGATATGTCATACATGTACCACCAACACATTGGTATTTTACACATGTATCACTAACACATTGGTATTTTACAAATGTATCTCTAACACATTGATATGTTTCACATGTACTACTAACACATTGGTATTTTACACATGTATCACTGACACATTGGTATTTTATATATGTATCATTAACACATTGGTATTTTACACATGTATCACTAACACATTTGTATTTTAAACATGTATCACTAACACATTGGTATTTTACTCATGTATCACTAACACGTTGTTATTTTACAAACGTATCTCTAACACATTGGTATTTTACACAAATATCACCAAAACATTGCTATTTTTACACATGATCACTCAAACATTGGTATTTTACACATGTATTACCAAAACATTGGTATTTTACAAATGTATCTCTAACGCATTGATATGTTACACATGTACCACTAACACATTGGTATTTTACACATGATCACTCAAACATTGGAATTTTACACATGTATTACCAAAACATCGTAATTACACATGTACCACTAATACATTGGTAATGCTTAGAGTCTGTTTTTGTAGAAAAAAAGTAAAATACCTGTCTAAAAAAATAAAACATCTTAATATTATTTTCAGTCGGACTGTTAACCATCCAATCAAAGTACTAAAAGTATTGAGAACCGGTCTATATTAACCTGTATTAAAACATTGATGATTAACGATGTAATGGTCGTATCAAACGGAATTTTTTCCATAAAATGAAGCAAAGAGGTGTTGAAAAAGATTATATTGTAATTAATGGACAAGAAGTAGTTATTTTATGTTGTATGTTGTTGCTATTAGTGCAGCAAAAGGCTTAAATAAGTTTTAAGTAGGGTTTTATTTTGCACTCTAGGTCACCATGGTCTACATTCGGAGACCACAGCAATCTAACTATCAAATCTGAATTGTACTGGCTACATATACTTTTAATGAAATCTTTCCAATAGTTAAAAAGTAGAAGTCAAAATGTATTTAAGACGTAGTACGTACGCACACGCGCGCATACACTGAAAATTCAAAATAAGACAAGAAATGTTATGTGTCGCAAATATTTAATACAGTTTTATACATGAAAAAGGAGAAAAAATGATAATTTTTCATTCGTGAATTGAGAAGAAAAAGATGCTCTTTAGCTGTTGAATTTGGTTTAATAAATTAGCAATGACATGTCTGTCTTCCCAAATGATTTTGTGAATGGTTTCAAAGTAATAAGATTTTTAATAAGCCCAATAGGGCCTTCATCGCTAAAACTGAGAGACACTTTATTGAATTTAAAAAAGACTCAATTTTATACCCAACAACCATAATTTTCAAAATAAATATCATTTAATTTGGTCAAGATTGTTCTAGAAAAAATTGAAAGACTTGAAACGAAAATTTTATTTGATTATAAATTTTTCACTAAATGCATAATTTTAACAGCTCTTCTAAAAGTACTATATTTTTACACGTAGATTTATTTTGGCGTCTGAACAGTCAACATCAGGTCGCAAATCTACTTAACAGGTCCCCATTAACAGGCTAATTGTCTACGAGCAATAATCCCGGTTAAAAATGTTATCTCAGAATAAGACGACATCAATTTTATATAAATAAGATAGGCCGAAAATAGCAAGCACAGATCTAATTGTAGAGGAACGTGCAATCATGACTCTATTAAAAATGTTTATGACCTAATACAACATTTTAGTGGTTCATATTTCCCAGAAACAAAATCAGACAAAACTCATAGAATTGCCAGTGGTGCGCGAAATTGACTAAATTTTATCCAGAGGTTGTAGCTATTTTGAGTCTATAAATTGTCGTTTATATTTATTGGTTCGTGGGAACCACTTTATAAGTGATTCACATTCTCTTTAAGTTGTCTATGTGAGATGTAAAATATTACATTATAAACTTTGTATCAAATTGAAGGATTTGTCTAGATTATAGAAAGTGACAAGCATTAAACATACTTGTTTAGTGAGTAACTTAAAATTTATGAGACCGGTTTCTTCGTAATTTTCTTCTTCTTTTTCTACTTTTTTCTCCTTTTTTTCTTATTTTTTCTATCTTTTATTATTATTATTATTATTATAATTATTATTATTATTTAACATGTTATATTTATTTATTTATGTAATGTATTTATATAAATTCAGATATAAATTATTTACAGCCATTAATGGGAGAACCTATAAATATAAGCAGAATAGATATATATATATATATATATATATATATATATATATATATATATATATATATATATATATATATATATATATATATATCCTCTGTAATAACAGATGCGAAGTGAAAGAAATATGAATAATGTTATGTTTGTATCTAAAAAAAATCAATGATACTAAGATATTCAAAAATAGTCTATAATTATCAATAGAAATTTCGTGTTTGGTCTAATGTAGAATAATCCGACCGGTCTGAAAGTTTCGAACTAGTTTTTTCTGTCATGGCGTAGACTTGGATGTTGTTGTAATTGTTAAGATTTTGTTATTCACCTGTAATTTTTTTGATTTTTCATTTGAAATATGCTAATCCATTACTTTTGAGGGTAAGATAATCGTGTGTGTGTGTGTGTGTGTGTGTGTGAGAGAGAGAGAGAGAGAGAGAGAGAGAGAGAGAGAGAGAGAGAGAGAGAGAGAGAGAGAGAGAGAGAGGAATAATGAATCGGTAACAGCAATATGTGACTCTATAGCGCGTATTTTCTATTTCCAAAGGAACTTAGATATCTTACTCCCCTGTAAGCGTAAAATTGTGGACGTAACAGTGATTTTTACCTCAACTTGCCAAAGCCAGCTTAGCTTATGGCATGGTTTTGCGTGCGTCCGTGCGTTTGTGCGTCCGTGCTGCATGCGGAAATTTTGGTCTTCTCCTTTAAAACCACTGGGCCAATTAAAACCAAATTTGGTGTGGAAGGTTCCTACGTTGGCCTGACTAAAGTTTGTACCAGACAACCCCGCCTGACATCCAAGATGGCCGCCGTTACTATAAATAGAAAAAACACAAAAATGGCAATTGTAGTTCCATTTTCCACCGATTTAGCTCAAATTCTAAATGTAGAAAGTATATTGTGGGGGATTCAACATATGTAGCGGGTTTTTCCGAGTCTTTTTTCGTTGACCCAATTTTCACTGATTATGCAAATTAGGTGCAATATTTTGTGAAATTTTTGAAAATCTTGAAAACTTCAAAATCTTCTCCTCTGAAACCACTGGGCCAATTGGAATGAAATTTTGTCTTGAAGGACCCAACGTCGGCCTGATTAAAGTTTGTACCAGGCAACCCCGCCGACATCCACCGTTACTATAAATAGAAAAAAACACAAAAATGGCCATTGTAGATCCATTTTTCCACCGATTTAGTTCAAATTCGAAATGTAAAAAGTATATTGTGGGGGATTCAACATATTTAACGGGTTTTTCTGAGTCTTTTTCATTGACCCAATTTTTACAATTATGCAAATTAGGTGCAATGTTTTGTGAAATCTTTGAAAATCTTCTCCTCTGAAACCACTGAGCCAATTGGAACGAAATTTTGTGTGGAAGGTCCCTACATCAGCCTGACTAAAGTTTGTACCAGGCAACCCTGCCTGACATCCAAGATGGCTGCCGTAACTAAAAATAGAAAAAAGGCCATTGTGGATCCTTTTTTCCACCGATTGATCTCAAATTTTAAATATAGAAAGTATACTGTGTGAGATTCAAAATATATAACAGGTTTTTTTCTAAGAAAAATTTTATTGACTCAATTTTCAAGACATATGCAAATTAGGTGGAATATTTAGTAAAAATTTTCTCCTCTAAAACCACTGGGCGAATTGGAACCAAATTTCGTATGAAAGGTTCTTACATCGACCTGAAAAAAGTTTGTACCAGTCTAAGATGCCCGTTGTTACTAGATTAAAAAAATAGCCATTGTTGATCCATTTTAAGCTCAACTGGCTAAACCCAGCTGAGTTTATGGCATGGCGAAGCGTGCCTGCATGTGTGTGTTGCAAAGTAGGCTTCAATGAAGCAAAAATGGCCATAAGCTAAATTCATTTCCCATCTTTAGCTGATGAACCAATTATGTTAACCAGATCACATTGTCTTACAGGGGCCACAGTGACCGAGTGGTCTTAAGCATTCAATGTTACGGATCACAGCGCCTCTCACCCCTGACATTGCGCATTAACATCCCAGTGGTGCTAGCACTTCATCTTTGAAAGTTGCTGCTTGGTCGTGGTTTTCTCTGATACTCCAGTGTCCTCCACCATTTCCAAAACTGACAGTCTCCGTATAAGTGAAACATTCTTGAGTTGAACGTTAAACAGCATTTCAAACAAAAACAAACAATGTCTTACATATGCAGCCAGTTGAGCATCACAGGCCTTATTGGGCCTCTTGTTTTTAACGAGCATCATGTTTATTTAATAATATTAGTAATTTTATATACCAATCTAAGACATATGAATTATAAATAAAACAACATTTTATAATGTATTTCAGTAGCTTTAGTGTTGAGCTTCAACAACTCGCAGGTCAAAGTTTTTATTTAGTTACCATAGTTATATCATAAATACTAATTCTGGCATTATCAAACTACTCCAAAATTCAAAATGTTCCTAGATTTTTATTATACTCGAGTTTTATAGATTTGAAATTTTTAACTTTTGGGAAAAATAGTGAAAATTTGGAATAATTGCAATACCATCACCAAGAGTGATTGATTTTTTTTACAAGATTTGATTGATATAATATTCACGTAGTTTGAATACCATTTCTATTTAGTTCCTAATGATTTACCGAAATTAGTTGCATCTAGCATCAAACTATTCCAATTAAAGAACTGGACACCAAATTAATGCTCGATAATATGTTTTATTGGTTTTTATTACTAGTGTGTTTAATCAAGAACGAAAAGGCTGTAAAAGCCGTAAAAACCTTAACGATTATTAATAAATATCACCAACCACGTTCAATAGCTATTAGTATAAGTCGTCGCCATTTTGGATTTTTCGCGCGTACTCAATCGTTTTGTAAAGGTACAAGAAGGAATCATGTCGATATTAACTGTATCAATTACTCAGATTACGACCATAAAACCCTTCTACAAGCCACAATGGTGCAATAACCTACAGAGAGACCACAAAAATCGATCACAAAATCCTCCCCCTCTATTGAAGGTATAATTGGATATAAAGCTTAGTTTCTAATTGGTTAAATGTTAGTTGTGTGTTCAGTTTTTGGTTTGAGTAGATTGGTTTGTTGACCTTGTGTTTTAATACAACTATTAAATAGGCTTTTGTCTATAATGATGAGAACGATGAAGGATAACCAATAATATTTACATAAAGTAGGAAAGACAATTAGTCTTTTATTAGACCACTTATATGTGTGTAGTTGCTTTGTCTGTAATGGATTTTCATCAAGATTAAAAGTATAATGAATTAATCTGGTTTATAATTCAACCACAGAACATTCTAATTTAGTTGTTTCGTGTGTGTGCAGACATTGTAAACGATTTACACTGTAGATAACGTGAGATTTTCTGTTAACATGCAAACTAAGAATTAACGATGATGAAAATGAATTTGTAGCAATGGATATTCTGGTATACCCTCGTTGTCAAGGAAACTACAAAATGATGTTTTGTAAGTATAAAAATCATCTTTCAACATTTTGTCGTTAATTTACAAATGTGTTTTACGGAGGGACTAATAAGCCCAAGTTGCAAAAGCTTCTGTTTTATTTTAAATATTGTAAGTATAATTAAAATTGCATCCAACCTTGTTTACATTGAAGATCGTCATGCTAAAGCCAGTTTATTACACCGTTGCAGATTTGGGTGCATTTTTAAGCTTTTAATTACAATTGTGTGTGTGTGTGTGTGTGTGTGTGTGTGTGTGTGTGTGTGTGTGTGTGATTCATTGCTGCAAGTAGTTTAGTTGCAATAGAATATAGAAAAGACATTTTTGAGAGGTATATAAAACATTTTGGTGAATCAGATATACTTGAAAAGGAGCATTATGATGTCTCACCTAAAATTAAGATTGTGCTATATTTGTTAGGAATCGATTAAGTTAATTGATTTCTTTTCATTTTAATTGTAAATTTAGGATATATTTATGCATTTAACTACGGATAGTTTATTTTCCCAGACATAGAGCTTAATTATATATTCTCTTCAATAACAGGACCTTATAATACACTATCAAGTCACCTTTGTGTTGATACATGTAGATGTGAATAGAATGGTACGTGATTTCAATGCAAAAATCCAATTTGCCCTGGATTCCTGCGGCTGACATTTGTTTCTACACACTGTAAATCAATTTAATTACCCCTAAAATAATGAATTAAATTTTGTATTGATTTAGATTATGTGAAGATTTTTGTACTGAAGATCCGTAAGAATTACAAAGATCGTTATAAACTATTTGATTTCTTCATCAAACATAGAAACGGTGTTTGCATGTAAATTTCAGATTGATATGATCCAGACACCAGTACTGATCGATCATAGTAGAGATATAATAAGACTATATACTCAAATATACTCAAAGAAAACTGTCAAAAAACATATATGTCTAATATACATGGAGTAGCTACAGCTAAAGTAATCAGTAACGTACCAGTACTAATATCTTTGTAGTGGACATGAGAGTACTTTTGTATTGTTTTAACCATCGTTTATGGTATCTTGCATTCCGCATACAGTCATATTTGTGTACTTGACTGCCGTACTAGATGTCATGTCCGAAACCAGTTCCAAGTTATGATCTTAATCACTCTATTAATCTGATCTTGTATTATCGCTGGGAGTCTCGGTAGCCGAGTGTCTGAAGTGCATAGTGCCTCCCACTGCCTTGGTTCGAACTCGGTAGCCGATTATCTAAAGCGTGCTAACGGATCACAATGCCTCACACTGCCTAGGTTTGAATCCAACTTTGGCAGATTTTAGTGTGTGAAAGTTTTTCAGTTTGCTTGCCGACAGTTTGTAGTTTTTGCTAAGCGCTCTGGTTTCCTCTACTATTCTAGAACTGACCGTCTCGATATAAATTAGAGTCCTGACTACGCCGTAAACATCATTGATTTAGTTCAATCCAATCATATCTCCTTCTAAAATTACCTTCAGATTCAGAATGTCATTTTTCAATGTAGAAGTATGTACATACACTTTACATTATTTAAAAATATCCTTGGTAATATAAAAGTGTAAAAACGTTAAAAAGCATTAATGATAATAAAGATATGGATCGATAAAAAAGAAATAAGGTGTCTGTCTGCGAGCTTACAAACAGGATTGACACACTTCGCGACTTAAGCTCCATTCTTCAAATTTAATATTCAAATAAGATTTAATTACATGACTTTTTACTTTTTATTTTACCCCCCCCCCTCTTCATTTTTCCCTTTTCCCTTTCTCTTCTAAGTGGCAAAAGGATTAAAAGTCTGCATAAAAAGCATCGTGGGAAATTAAAAGTGACAAAATGCCAAATCAATTACCATTGTTATTTGTCATGCTATTCCTTCTGTTTCTTACATATTCAATTGTTGACTTTTGTTTCTTTGTAAATGAGTTGTGTCTTTTAATTAAACACTTTTAAAGGTTTTTATTCCATAAATAATTTATTAACCTATTTGAATTTTTCAAAGCTTTCATTTAACTACTTTGATGGTTGGGATTGTATTACATTATAAATCAAGCTTAAAACCTTAGAATAATCAAAAAGTTAGGCATATAACGTATTTGTTTTCTGTTTGACTAATTTGTTTCCCTCCCTTTTACTGATGTGTTTCACTTCCTTCTACTGATGTGTTCCGCCGTTCCCCACTTTACTGATGTGTTTCCATCCCTTCCCTTTACTGATGTGTTTTCATCCCTTCCCTTTACTGATAAGTTTCCATCCCTTCCCTTTACTCATGTGTTTTCCTCCCCTTTACTGATGTGTTTCCCCCCCCTTCACTGTTAATTCCCCACTTTACTGGTGTGTTTCCCTCCCTCACATTTACCGATGTGTTTCCCTCCATTTTGCTTGCTGTAAAGAAGCAGAACGTTCTCGGACATCTTAAATATTTCTTACTTTATTTCCCTTTGATTTATTTTTGTATATATTGTATATTTTTAAAAATGATCAAATGACTGTCTCCAATCAAACCGGGGTTGGTAAGCTCTTGACGCATGTTGCCGTAAACAAGCATAAAATAAGAAAACACATCTCATATTTTTTTTATTTTATTCAAATTGGTATTTTGATTTGGAACGTTGTTGCTGAAGTAAAAGACATAAAACAATAAATCATTGATGTTTTCTATTTTTAGAATAATGCGTTCATTGACAAAGAAATAACGCAGCTGATTGAATACGGTCGTAAAATGTTTTAAATATAATTATTTTAAAGTACAAATAAGAATAATACCTTTCTTAACGATCTGCTCAATAAAATATTATTTTATTGATGACGATTCTATTATAGATAAATACATTGACTTGTAATTAAAATATTTCATTGATAAATCCAGCATTGACGTAAATAGTCACAATGCAGAAATGATCTGATACAATTTCAAAGTGTAACAACATGCGTGTGTGGTTTAATTGCATTGATTTTGCCTTTAATTTTACTGCACATATTTTAGTTAGTTCAATGCCTCTTTTATGTTTTTGTCTGGCTTTGTTTTTCTGTACTCTTCTGGTCACTACTTTTAGATTTAACATAACATTGTTTGACCTAAATGTTTTCGTTAAGTATTTGACAAACTTGGGGAAACTTTGTCAGAATTGGTTACTGGTGTTTACGTGCGCGCATGTGTGTGTGTGTGTGTGTGTGTGTGTGTGTGTGTGTGTGTGTGTGTGTGTGTTTGGTTAACATCTATTTTCGACATTTTGTCTGAACCGACCGAAAGATATCAGTGTTATTTTTGACATTTTCCTGAATTGCCCTTTAAATGAGGTCAAGGTCATGACATATTTTGCCTTCATGCCTATACCTCTTTTAAATGTTTCTAAAGGTTTTATTTTTCACATTTTTCATCCTTAATTTTGCTACATGAACTCTTGTACAACGGTCAATGTCATGATTTTTCTCATGAAATATGCTAAAAAACAATATCGAAACTAAATAGAAAGGTTTTTTGTCATTAGGTTGTCAAGGTTTAGTTAAATGTTTTCTGGAATTGACCCTGAGTCAAGTTAAAAGATCATGGTTTACATATATTTTGACTTTGTACATTTACTACTGTTTTAGCTATTTTTGCAAAACATTTTTCAATGCAAACTTTTTTTTCAGCTTTTTGGGTTTGAAACTAACGTAACGTTTTGGGTCACAAAAGTATTGGATAGTTAAGCTTTAAATTGTTATCTACATTTAATGAACGTTTTGAAATGAAAACTTTTCTTTTGAATTTTTTTTTCAAGTGTTACTACCGTACCTTTGTTACTATTATTGTTAATGTTTTGCAACTAAATGAATTAGATTTTGTCTTTCTGGTATTTAAGCACTATTACACTAGTTTTTCAACACTGCTTTTTCCAATTTGTGCAATTCATTTTTTTAATGAATAAGATATTTGCTATATATTTTCATAATTTTCTAGAATTTGGTTATATATAATTTAGAGTACCATAAATTAAATTTTATTTCATACTCTTAGCATTTCAACAATCCATCAGGTGAACAAGTCGGACCAATTTGGGACTCTTGTTTTCTATAATTTGTTTTTCAGTGTTGTGATCTTGGTTGCTTTTACAATTGTCATGTATATACTTTCAGCTACAGACCGTTTTATCACAATTTAACATGTATTGAGGGATAACATTTTATGTCTCTCATTCATGATTTCCTATATAGCTATACCAGTAAAGTACATTATATTAATGGCGATTTTAAAGATAAAGATTTCTTTGATAAGAAGAGTATTGACGTAAATAGATACAAATAATAGACAATGAAGAACACATGTTAGTATTGTCATGCTGTGATTTACATGCAATTCAATTGATTTTTTGTGGTTTATTGAAACATCAATAATATTACTTTTTAGTGTGATTCAAAACACTGAATGACAATGTTTGGATAGATACTTTTGTTTTTGTGATTCTGTTTCTTTGAAAATTTATTTTGAGGAACACATAACTTCAATTATTGACCATTTTTTATGTAACTTTTTCAATTTTTTTTACTAATTTAAATATAAGCTTTTTTGTTTGCATCATTGAGTTTAGATAAAATAAACAGGATTGGAAATGTTAAGTTAATGAACATTATGTCTTATATTCATTGGCTAATAAAATCCCAGGATGTCATTTACAAATGCTGCAGTGAGAAAAAACATGACATGTGTGTCGCAACATGTCTTCTTCCTACCTTTTCAAAAACAAGCTCAAATTCGTTCACTGTAATCAATGTAATAAATGTAATCAATTATTTATGAATAATTTTATTGTTTTTGAACGGATGAAACTGCTGTGTTTCAAATTGATGATGAATTTAAAAACAATATCATCTGACCATAAACACACCTTATGGGCAGACGACATTAAAAGATTGCCAAGATGCTCAATAACTTATTTACGTTCATTTCTGTATGTTTCAACTAATAGTTAACTTCATAATTTTCAGATGCAAATTATTAGTTAAATTGCTAGTAACCAATTATCAGATCTTTGCGCAAGCTTTTTAATTGTCAAAAATGGCGAGGAAAATAGAAAAATCCCTGAAGTACCAATATATATAAAACAAATAGAAAAAAAACAAAATAAAACAAATCTCATGAACAGAATGTCTGGAAAGTAAAATATTTCCAATGGATTAAGTGTCTATCGTTAATGATAATTTACATTTACTGAATATATTAATTTGTCTTGTGAAATTCCCATGTCTCAAAGCTTTGGAGCCTTTGCGCAAACGCGCGTTATTCGGTTTGCTTACAAGGTTTTCCAATCATATTAACAATGAACATCATTTTAAAACAGATCAATTGTTAAGTGAAAACACACACACACACACACACACACACACACACACACATATATTGAGGACAGAGCTGAATGTCCGAAAGTGACAATATATATACTAAATTGAATAAATCTTATTGACAGATTTTGTAGCAAATGAATATTGACATACATTTACAATCCTCATCCTTCAGACATTTGATTTATCCTGATGTTAAATATTAAATCTCAAGGGAAGATAACTTACAATAACTCCGTATATTACACAAACAGTATGTACAAATAATGAATTATTAAATATATTATATATTGAGCGTTTTTGTAGAAAAGTTTGATTTATTAGACCGACGAAAGATTGTTCAGAAATAGTCATAAAACATTACAGAGTGAATATATCATATCAAGTTGATTGATGACTTTGTGATGTATTATATCAATCATAGATGATATTTGTTGTTATATTGAACTTTGTTAAATACCAAATAAGTAATTGCTTTTGAAAGTCATTAGGCTTTTAATTTATTGACTGCATGATGAACATTTTTCGAATAGAAGCGTGAGTCTTTAATCAACTCGGTTGATTTTAAGTGGTTCATAGAACAAACATTTAGGAACAATAACGTATGTAAATTCGAATGTTGTTGTCTATCAAAATAATTCTACCAACACTCTTTCAGTTTACCCAGTCCCTGTATGCGTCCACAGTTGGACGTTTTGTAATCCGTGTTCAGTCTCGTTTTCTTTTTCTGTTCTCCTGCTGTCTTAGCTATTGTCAAGTAAATGTGTTAATGTACGAAACATCGTTGACAAACAATCCAGTATGCAATGGTCTTTCTGCATAGTCAGTATCTGTTGGTGTGACCAAACCATATTGCTTTATGGACATAAAATCCAATACAAAAAGTTTATAAACATGTGACAAAACTAATGCGTAATTACATTAATTTAAAATTAGGGGGGGGGGGGGGGGTCGGCGGCTCAGTAGTCTAACATTTCTCTCCGCCTAGGTTTAATTCCAGATACGAAAGTTCCAAGATTGAAAAATTTCATTACTGTCGATCAATGGTTTTATCTTGAGCCTACCTCTCCCTTTATTTTTTCCCCATTTCCAAGATCTCGACATCAGTTAATAGTCTTGACTTGATACGTAAAATACCATTATTGAACTTCATTTAATATAATTGATAAATCTCTCAGAAAAGAACATATTTCCACAAGATTCATACCGTATGACCTTAATTTGCGGGAAACTGGGAGACGTGATTTTTTAGAAATTTAAAAAATGATCCAAGAATCTTATTTTAATTCCTTGATAACATGCTGTTACATTTAGATCAAACTTAATACAGTCAGGAGAGTCAAGTAAGAGAATGATAAAAGTGTAAATATTTTACGTTCTTACATTCTTAAGCATATGCTTGACATTTGAGTATGAGCAAAAGCTTGTTGACATTTAACAGCAAGACTCTCTCTCTCTCTCTCTCTCTCTCTCTCTCTCTCTCTCTCTCTCTCTCTCTCTCTCTCTCTCTCTCTCTCTCTCTCTCCAAGACCTAGAAAAAAGTGGTAGTGACTATTCTTTCGCCAAGCACTCGCTATTAAGAAACGAATGTCATGGAGTCCTTCGGAAAAGAACCGTAAATACCTATGCCCCGTGTCACGGCAGAATCCTCCCTGCACATGGCCTAAGTGCACTGCAAAGGTTAGAATTTCTGTCACTTAATTTTAAGCTAGTGATGACTCAAATTAAGTGTATTATTCTTGACTGGGTCGTTAATCCCCATTAAATCAAATTAAATCAAATCTCTCTCTCTCTCTCTCTTTTCAAAATAGATAAGTTTTTCTAAACGTTCGTTCGTTATTCCAAGTTTAATCAAATAGAACAATCGCTGGGATAGATTTGTCATGTGCTGATTTGGAATTTTTATTAAAATAATGCATTCAAAATCGGCACATTACAGGTTGATTAATTAATGTTAGCGGTAATGTTTATCTTGGATGGCAACGTCTCGATGTAAACATCTAAACATCAACATTAAACAATGAAGTATCTTTTGCACGTTCTGTTTTATGTCAATTGACTAGAAAAATTACTACAAAGATTTAGAATTTATGAATATAAATGTTTCTTTTCTTCTGTAAATTGTATTTAGTATCGATCCAATCAGAATTCAAGAGAGTTCAAATTAAAACAAACTTCACGAAAACAAGGCAATGTAACTTGATTCTTCAATTTTCAACATAATGACAAAAATAGACTAATTGTTACACCAAAACCAGTTTATTAAACTTTTATTCGCAATTAAATGTGACACTTTATCTGTAAATAGAATCAGTGTTGTAACAAAGTTTAGTAATTGAGACCCCAAGAGATTTAAACAAATACGTCAATTTTGCGTCATAGTGTAAAATTTCACATGATTTATACACTTCCGTTGTAAGTATGTTTCACGTTCTGTATGTATTGATTGTGTGTATTTATACCCATTGTCTACTACCTCTATCTAAACTCCCATATCGTTTAAAGGCGATGTAACATTGGTCAATATTTTATTACGGTATTACGTGCCATTTAGATTGCTATTGCTATATAGCTCACAGACATGATCTAATCCTTCTATCAATTTATTCCATTTAATCTAAATCTGTGTTTTCTCCGTTCTCTCTGATTAGCCAATTACAAGACATCAGTAGTGCATCTTTCTTCAACTTTGTTTAGATAATTTCTTAACAACTGTCTCAACATTTTATCCCTCGAGTTAGTTTTGATTTATTTAAAATTCCGTACAAAAACAAATGACATTGTATCGGACGAACGCGATATGAAATCTGATAGCAAAGAGTTCTTAAACAACCTATACAGGTATAAATAGCGTATTACTGTAAGTACAAAATCCCGGCATCTTATACCTTGTCTGTTTCTATGCCCTTTGCATTACTATTATTTATTAAATATTCGTTGCTTCGCCTTTACCTGTATATACAGGTCTCAATATTCATCTGTCTGTCTGTCTGTCTCGTTATAATTTTATCTGTCACTCAAAAATAACTTCAAAAATCCTCTATTACTCATAATTGTAGAGTAATACTCAATTCATCCTAACTAAATATCGGATTTCTGTGTGGATTCATTACCGTTTTGAAGACTATTCCATAAAATTCCGTATTTTCCGTAATTTCAAAAGCAGTTAGAAGTAAAACAAATTTTCCAAAAACAGGTGATGTTTATACAACGTTTTCACTTTAAAATGTGAAAAATGAAATAATGATTATATCATAATAATTTACATTGACACACCAGCCCATGTGTCACAGTGACCTTGACCTCTGACGCAATGACAAGAATAATAATTCCTAGCAAGATGTTGTTGATATATGTTAAGTTATTTTGCTAAATTCTTTAACTGTTCAAGTCATCGCCCGAAAAGCAAGCCCGTCTTGCTTATTTGACGACATTTGATAATCTAAGAACTTAAAAATTAAATTGAAAAAAAAAATTGTTATGTTTCGAGTAAGTGTTTTTGTAAGGTGGCATTCGTCACATTTCTATATATATATTTAGTATTTAGTATTTTATGCATTTTTGAAAGCTATTCAAAATATGCCTGATCTGGTTTCCAACACACGATCAAAAACAAATATCTATTATAACATAATATAATACCAGTTATATATTAGAATCAATGATTAGAGAAAATATCAAACTTAATATTCACCCATTTTATAGTTGCAAATACCTATGATGTAATCACGAAACAATTAGAGCTGTATTAAGTTTTCCAAAGGAAAAATTAAAACGTTGCTAATCTAATTAATGATGTTCCTAAGGAACAATGTTACATTTGGTTCAACGATAAAAACTCGAATAAATACAGAAATTATAGTATTTACCCAGCGAGATGCAGCATTTGGGATCTAATATTAGAACATCGTTACGTCATCAAAACCCGGGTCATTTAAACACAACTTTCAAAACGGTGAAATACGATAAATCAAACACAGAACTTCGTTGAATTTGTCATTTGTGACTTACAATCTGTCATGTTTCACCTTCGATTCTAGGGTTTTTCCGTACATCCGTGCGCATGCTTCCAAGCTCATAATTACCATCGTAAAACACTGACCAACCGGTCAGAGGATTCCGTTTATTTACAGCTAAAAGAAATGAAATTTTAGAAAATGAATGTCACGGATTGTGGTTAGAAGATATCTTTTTTTTAAAAAAAAATATATTTTAGAAAATTAAAAAAAATTCAGAAAATTGAAAAACTTAATGCAACTTTAAATGATAAATAGTATTTATACACATTTCAATATATTGTTTGGATTCTCCAAATAGATTTGATTAATGGTATATTATGCTCCAGTTAAGATTCATTCACTTCTATCGAGGCGGGCATTTCAGAAATGGTGGTGGAAACCGGAGTGCCTAGAGAAAACAACAGACGTCCGGCAAACGAACTGAAAAACTCGCAGTAGGATCTACTCGAGTGTTATTCAAACGTAGGCTACAAGAAGCACAGTGATCCGTAAGCTAGAGCTTTAGACTACTTTGTCACCAAGGACCATGAGAGAGAGAGAGAGAGAGAGAGAGAGAGAGAGAGAGAGAGAGAGAGAGAGAGATGTCTAGACATTTCTTAATCAATTTATATACTTAGTATACGTATATGCTGATTGATTTCCACATCCTATTAGCTATGTATCGGCATGTTGTAAATCTCAAATTTATCTACGTTGCTGTATTTGAATCGATATTCGATCATTGAATGGTAGTTATGAAATTTTATTATCAAAAGTTGCTGAAGGAGAAGTTCTGGTAATAACATACAACAAAAGTGTCTGTCACATGATGCAACTACTTTTGTCTGTCGACACGCATTCTATTCGGATCTTTGAGACGAGAGCTAAAATTTTCGATTAGCTTACCCGTATGTGGCTTTCGTGTATTTATGCCCTTCTTACAGCAAAACTATTATATTGTATACTGTTAAAAATGTGCTGTATGTATTTTTGTACAGTCATCGATTTATGTATTTCGCAGGGTTGTAATTCAGTGTTGAATCAAAAACGGATGTATTGATGCATGCGGCCTACAGTTCAGTTGCTTTGGAATTGTGTCACTTCATAAAACAATATGTATTTTACTTTCACTTTATTTAAAAATTAGACCTATTCTCATGTTGCTTAAAAAACGTATCCGCGTCAGTAAATACATGGAGTAAAAAATAAATAAATACCTGTAATGATTTCCAAGATGTTAATATGTAATTTATGTAGTCATTTTATGTTTTTTTATTTTATTTATTCTATGTATTTGGTGCTTATCTTATTTATTTATTTATTATTATTTATTTATTATTTATTTATTATTTATTTCTTATTATTTATTTATCTATTATTGTATCAATTATTGTATCAATTAAATCCATTTTAGTAATGTTTAAGTCTATAGGGAAACCATAACTCTACTGCTGTTTGTTTCCTGATATGTAATATCGGAAGACATCTCAGAGTTAACTAATCAATAATGCACTAATTGGTTATTTAATTATGACTTTGCTTTTACTTTTAAAATTTCAGGCATTAAAACAGCTATGGTTTTGTAATGACACAGTGTGGAGTTGAATTACCTTATAGTAAGCCATCATAAACTGTATTGCCCAATGTTCGAAGCTAGGACATGGATTACGTTAGGAAATTCGACATTGAATTGGATAAAGATGTTTATTATGCTGGCGAAACTTTGACTGGAAAAGTTGTCGTCCAAAATATCGAAAATATCAAAGTTCAGGGTAAGTTGTTTTGATTTAGTTCATTTTCTAACACGCATTTTAGCAATTATCTCTCCCAGAGCTAAATTATCGGCGCATTCTCTTGTTCTGCCTAATAATATTTGTTACATATACAAGGTACTGCATGTTGTCATTGTCCTGATTCTGTTATCTCCACGTCCATGTGGGGGTGCATAGTATTGGTTAAGGTGTTGTTCGTTCGTTCGTCCTATTACTTTGTATCTCTGCTCCTCCATAGGTGTTGAAGGGAATTTACTTTAAACTATGTGGTTTTGTTTATGGAAGAAATAGATGTGCATGTGTCTTTTTGGTATTCCACTTCGAAATTTAAACTTTACAATGGGATTGATTGTGGCACCCGCCACTCCAAAAGCTATTGAAAAAAGACTTTAAATTATTTAAGCCTATTCATGGATAAGATGATGAACCTGTCTATTTGAAGGTATATATTTCAGTACATTTGTATTTTATTGTATATTAAACCAGACTTATCAGGACCAGTTTGTTTTAAGCTTTAAATAGTTAAATACATGTTTAAAACATGAATAAAAATCAATATATCATTATCGACATATTAATGTACCATTACCAGGTTGTTTTGAAATTGTATGATACAGTAAGATAAAATTTAATTCTATTCTTTCCAAAAATAAATATCACCAAACTTTTGACAGCATGCAAGAAATCTTTTGAATAAATTGATCAAACTACTTAACTCTGAAAATTGAATCCTGAAGAAGTTACAATTTACAAATATAGCCGTCGATATGTCCCTATTCACCCAAAAGTGATTTACCACCTTCTTAAATAATCATTATAACATTTTTGCCCTGTATTAATTCTTCATTATATTGATTTAGTTCATTTGCTTTCCAACAGGAATCAGATTGGTTCTCCGGGGCAAAGCTCACGTGGAGTGGAAAATTACAAGAGCTGGCGAAAGAAGGACAGTGCGAGATGATGAATATTATATAGACGAGAAAAAAATCGTTTGGGGAAAAGGTAACAAATTGGAAATTTGTTCTGTTACTACTTCCCGTATATTTTGATTAAAGATGTTATTTCGGTAGATAAGAAGAAACAAGGAACCTAATACTTAATTAATAAGAAAAGTGTCATTAAAGAAGGAACAAAAAAAGCGTGAGAAAAAGCCCTAATGTGCAAAATTTCTAATTAATTGATTTAAAGAAATAAATAGAAGAAAAATGTAAGACTTTATTCAATGGATCAATGATAAAGTGATCAATTCTTTAAATCCTATTTTCTATCTATTCAAGTTTTGTTTTAATTAACATCACAAATATTTTAGACAGCTCGTTGAAATAATAATTGATTCACTTATTTTAAAAACACTTCATTAACAAATTCTTTATTTTTTTGTAACTGTAAGTTCTAGGTTCTAATACTTTTGCAAATATTGGATCCTTTTTGGTCATTAAAGCTGCATTAAGTTTACCCATTATTGAAGAAAAATATTTTTCTAAAAATAGTTTTCTCAGTATAAATAGGTTGCTATTACGATCCGCACGATTCATTTTCTTATGTTTATCCTTAGCCCATAATAAATGGAAATCCTAAAAGCTAGGGACAATTCGATAATATGTTAATTATCAGCTTGGAGCATGTGCGTACGTACATGTAAGTAAACAATATTGTCGAAAGAAAGAAAACGTGTTCGTGCGAGAATGATATTACTGAAGTGCGTTCATCAAATATATTTTAGTTTATTTATAATAATGTTATTTATACTTTCATGCAGTCATGAATGAATTATAATCAACTTGTGTGTTTATCATGGAACCAAGTATTACATTTTTCATGAGAGGCATAGAAAAAATGCGCCGTTTCATATTATATTAGGAAAACTTTATTCAGCTTTAAGCTAAAATTATTATTTATGTTTATGTATATAGGTAATGATATATACGATTACATTTATAGATAAAAATGATGCTGATAAAGGTATTCCAATTATGCCACGAGGGAACCATAAATACCCGTTTGAATTTAAGCTACCTGAAACTGCTCTTCCGTGTTCGTTTGAGAGTAAAATCGGAACTATACGTTATTACATAAGAATGACGATGGATATTCCATATTCTTCCTCTCCCCAGGGAATCAAATATTTCACAGTGATTGGACCACATATTGATTGTATGGATGAACGATATATGGTTTGTTTGTTATTTTATTTCTGTGTGTTATACATTTATTGATTTTGTAATTAAGTGATGTGAAATGATATAATCAAATACCTCGTTAAATTAATCTTGCAGTTATTGGCGGTTAAATAAGAATGAAGTTTATCGAGTATGCTATAATAATTACATACGATAAAGGTGGCTCTTGGGAGTACTGATATTGAACTAGCGTAATTATTGGTAATGGGTATTTGCACAACAATATGCTTATATTGCAATATTGATCAGAACAATAAAGGTATATTTAGTTGTTTGCAGTCGATGGCTTCGTTTTCAGCATCAGGACGTCATAAATTTTAAAATGTATAGTAACTGAAATGTACTATTTGAATCAAGATTTTTGCTTCCTTTTTCGCATAACAGTTGAAGATATATATTTGATTAAAATTGAGCGTAACCACAGTTATGAATATATTGCTTTGGCCAATAATGCAAATGGTATTTCTATTTTCGATAAACAAAGATTTTCGAAATTTTAGACGATTTTACATGACGATAGGATGGTGTTAGGTCTGCATGTTTTTGCTTTTTGTGTCGTAAAGCATTTTAAGCATTTTCTAGATTTAATCGCTTAATACATTCGAATAATGCTTAATGACAAAAAAGCATTTTCTGAATGTAATTAACGCCAAAATTCAAAAACATGTTTATGACATTTGTTTTATGTAACCGTTCGTAATCTATACTTTTAATTAGTTCCATGCATTGGACAAATGCTCTATAGTAGGCGGTCATAAACCATATAAGTAATTTTCTAAGTAGTCATACACAATGTCAATGTCCCGTCACAGCTACCATACTCTTTCATTATTACAGTAAAAGCTAGGTAATCAATGTTTAAGCTATATCTCCTTGTTAACTAGAGCAGAGACAGATTATATGTGTTCGTGTTGTTTCCAGTTAAATGCTTGATTAGAATAACAACATATAATCAATTTACATCATTTCTGAAGCTTTGTGATAGATACTGTCTTACCACGGCTTATTGTAACGATCCAATGATATATATATATATATATATATATATATATATATAGGGCTGACGAGACGATAAACAATACTGGAAACGCAATTTTTCAAAGAAACCCTGTTTTCATCGACATTTATACACATTTGTTCCAGGCCCTTTCTTAATAAATTATTTTCAAAATTAATGACATCCATCAACTAATAGTTTTTTTTTTAAATTTATTATTTATAATTTTTAAATGAAAAATGTAAAAGAATAAAACATAAATTGCGTTGAGGTAAATATATCATAGTTAACTTACTGTCATAATGCAATTTTTGAATGGATTTCACGATAAAATTTAAAAAATGCGCTATGATATTACAAATAATGTAATATTATATTTTATAGCTCAAATAAATTGAAATTCTGTTTATTTGAATATATTTTTTGTTTCATTGAGCCGTTTTTCTGATTTTTTTCTGATAACGTAAAAAAACTGTTTTCGAATACAGTTTTTTTAGCATCGGTGATTTTAGAATTGCTTAGCTCAGCACAAGCATTGATTGAATAGTTCAATGCATGTATATTGTTATATGGGAATTGTAACTTTAACCATAGACTTTTTTCGTGACAGTTACTTCGAAAAAATACATTTGATTTGCTCTTTTTGAAGTTCCAGTCATTTCAGATATCAATTCAAACGGAAATTATTTTACGTATTTTCATTATAGATCAATTGTTATATAGGCCGTGATTCGATGGTATTTACCAACATTTACAAAATATTCCAGACATTTCGATTTTTTTACATGCTTGACTTAACATCATTGCAACATGTAAAAGTCTGGCATGTATAATTTAATTAGTCTGTTTGATAAGTTCAATGCAGCATCAACGTTTATCCTAACCTTCTTAGTCCCTCTATTAAAAGTGTTCTATTTCATATATTTTACACACTATGCCAGCTGAAGCAATTTATTGCAACGGTGTTTGAAATGAAATGTTAACAAGAATTCATCTCTGTAATGATGATATAAATCAATCTTCCCATGATGTTATTCTGGCTTTTTTCTTAAGATGTTTTTATTATTATTTGTAAATGTTCTTTCAAGCTCTTGGTTGTAATATAGATTTCGCAAAATGTATGTTTTCGATTTAATTTTTGTTATTTGTATTTAAATTTACAGTCTCCGTGTCATGCCAAAGATAAACGTTATTCATGTTGTCTCTGCTGTAATAAGGGACCAGTATTACTATCGGCTGTATTAGAAAGAAGTGCATACTGCTGTGGAGAAAATGTTAGACTTAAAACAGAGGTTCAGAATGGTAGTGATGAAAATGTTTGGATTATATGTAGATTTGTACAGGTAACTAAATTCAATACAGAGAAAAAAACGACTGATTTGCTTCAGCTCTTGATATAGATTTACCTTAGTTTGCTTAAAAGATGCTTGTACCCGTTAAGACTTTCTTAAATAGCAAGAAAACACTTATTTGATTATAAAAAGTTGACGAAATAATGAGGGATACTTGTCATAAAGTGACAATATGAAGTTTGTAAATGTAAACCAGTGAAAGATGGCTTTGGATTTTTTCTACAAAACAAATCTTATTACAAAACGCTCTTTGAAATAACTTATGAAAATTTGACATTAAAAATAGAAAATGTTAATACATTAAAAATAATGAAATAAGAGAGATATGTATAAAAAATTTTGGAAGTATTTGTTTGATTTAGCTTGAACAATAAAAAATCTCGGGGACCGACATTGCTATTGAATTTGAATAAACAGTGAACTGAAGTCAATTTGATAAAATGATATAAAGCAAAAATTACGATAACTAATACTTTCTGACGAAATATATGCACTAAATAAAGCTAAATGAAATTAAAATGAGCATTATCGCCATTAAAGTGCCGCAAAATCCAAACTGTTGTTGAATGTTAAAAACAAGCACGATTCCATCTTAAAGTCTCACTGTTCGGGTGTCTTAAACATTCTAAATTCGCTTTTTAATAGACGAATGGCTTTAAAAAGTTTCTAAAACGTTTGATTTACCAGAACCATAGCTATTTCTGTAAACCATTTAATAGCATACACATTTGATTGATTTTATGGTTTTTTTTATCTACATATAGTTGGTCGTCCTAATTTTGCACGACAAGACGACCCAAACATGTATATCTGTATTTTAACTCGGCAAGACTCGCTCCTTAAAAGAAAAGAAGTTATCCAACAGTACTAGTCAACACTGGTCTTATGTCTAAGTAACAACCCCTCATGAGCGAATGACGAGTAAAAATGAACTTGGTATTTTTGGAAATAAAGTAGTAAAAAATGACAGTGATGTATGTACATAACGTCATTTGTTTTCATTTTTATGTTCTTGTATGCTAGTTTGCTAGTTGTATTTATTGTATATTTTAGAATGTAGAATACTTTATAAACAAAGGAGTTCTAGGGATGAACAAACACGTCACACATAGGATCTGGGAATTCAAAACAGACGAAGTATGTCCACACCATTCAGAAAAATTCGAGAACCTTCAATCTGTGTTACAAGTTCCTGTAGTACCCACCACTCTTGTGGATGTCTGTAGTGTTATACAAATCTGTTATTCTCTTAAGGTAATGTGTAGTATGATGGTAAGCGTTTTAAAGTACTATAAAAATCTAATAAGGTACAGTGCCCTTAAGCCACTTCCATAGTTAGGGTAAGTGATTTGAAGATAAACCGTATGTTTGATTTAATTCAACATCAAAGTTGGTACATTTAAATGCATGAATGTTATATCAAAATGAATTTAGTTACGGGGATATAATAAAGTTTTTCTTTACATAAGCTATAAAATTTACTGACATTTTGTTACTTCATTCAGTCATGCTTTTTGGATTCTATAAAAAAATATATTTTTGAATATTTAACAGATAATAGTTCACTGTTTAGTTACTGGATCGATGTATTGGATGTTAGGGGCCCTTTGAAATGATTCATATTTTGACCATTGTATTATTTCTACATCTCTTCCAAAATAAGTCCCCACAAGTTGTGTTTTATTTAATCTTATTTCGCTTGATTTGTTTTTATTGGGTTACTAATGATTCTGTTTAATGCATATTACATGCAATTGAGTCATCATTCTGAACGTTTCATGTGGTAGGAAGTTAAATAATAAAGACTAACGTATTTATACGCGTGTCATTTTACAGGTAGTTATGGTAATGGACAATGCAGGAGAAGTATTAGAACTTGAATTTCCAGTTACTGTAGCAACCGTTCCGTTTAGAATACCTAATTCACCGATGCCTATTTTACAATATGGTATGTATGAGAGTGTCATATCGCTTTCAGAAAATTTTGAAAAATTGATGACACATTTTAACGAATTAAATGTGACACTGTTCCAAGATATATATTCTTAATTACATAAGCCATAAGAATATAAAATTATCACGTCACCGTATAAAACCAATAGACTGCTTGTTGGATATTCTTTATTCTGGATAGTCATCTTGTTGAAATCAGTATGCCAAAATTGCCCTTATGATAAACATGTACTTGTTAGTTAACATGAGTTTAATTTATTTATATCAGTTTCAAGATTTTGTATAAAATATGCATAATTGTTGATTAGTATAAAAAGAAAAGAAATTGATCTAATGAAAACAGCTGGTATTTCCATCACACGGTCGCACGGTTTTTGAAAGATTTCTGTTATATATTGAAATGCATTTAATTGCCTTTTATTACAGTTCAAGATTATATTAAACATATGTTGCTATTCAAAGAATCAATAATACGCTGACAAATACCACAGTCGCTTAACAAGAAAGGGCTTTTTGTCTTCGTTGCGCAACAATAACAGTGGCCTATGTAACACATTGCAGTTTTGTAAAACCAAACCTCTTCGAAATGTTGATAATGTTGCTAATAAAAGCGAATCTTAATCGATGGATAATTATGTTTCAGCTATGCAAAGACGTCCCTAGGAAGTTGCTATTGATAGTTGTAATAGGTCTATTTTCTTTTTACAAATTATCGCTTGCTCCATGAAATTTTACAAATATATACTAAGTTACAGCTTGTAATTTTTTATTGCCAAGTAAAAAATATTTTAAATATATCATTATTCAATATTGAAATTTTTCAATAAAAAATTTTGTTGATCGCGTTTTCTTAACAGCGTCAGATCTTTTAAATTAAAAGTCGCCAATGTACCACGTGAATAATTTTCTTTTTTGCAACGTACTCAGTTCGATATTTAAATGAATTAACCGTTCTATATTATTACTAGAGGTTATTACCTTGTGTACTTGCAAAACCTATTGATTTCAAAGTCCAAGGAAATAATTCCCGGCTTGTATCTTTTCAATTGTCATGAATAGACTTTTCATGCATCCAACTTTGACAGTAACAACCGGTTGCCCTGACTGTTTACTGGAATCGCAGCTTCAGATGTCATTCACTTTAATTAATTTTTGTTGAAATGGTAATATGTCAGTAGTCCTTTCGAACATAGCTTATAACTCAATATTACACATCTTTGTATCTTCCAGGCAAAACCCTTTTTATTTTATGTAATTTTTAAAAATATTCTTCAATTTAAAAATTAGTTGATTATTAAGGAGTTTTTATAGGCTCTGTTTCTAGAAACGCTAGTGCATAGAAAATTCTTTTTTCTACTTTTTTTTCTACTTTTGTAGATGTGGCAGCATTAAATGTAGAAGGTGGTATGTATATAAGTTCTGAGTTTCAACTTGGTCAAGTATACATGGGAGATGATGAAACAGACACTGACGATGTAGTATTATATCGACCAATTTATGTTTGTGTTCCCCATGAAAGGATTCAAGTGACAAATATTGAAAAGGAAGGGAAAATGAGTCGGGCTGGATCACGTATTTCTATGACTCGGTTGTTCGAAAAACGACCTTTCAGTCCTCCAAAAACAAAAGAAGTTGATAAAGAAGATTCGTCAATAACAGATTTAAATAAAGATTTTCTCACACCAGAAATGTCAAAACTGGACATAACAGAACCCCAACTAGAGGTTATAGATCATATGTGTACAGACTTTGTAAACAAAGCGGATATGACGTCATTAGAGGTTCCAAATGAAAATTATTCACCTGCACCAAGTGACAGTCGTTCATCCAATCAGATTCAAGAACAAGATTGTATACTTGAAGCACCGTCATGTAGCTCAGAACAGACACTAGTTAATGTTACACCCGTTACTTATTTTGAACAAGAAGAATGTCCACAAACAGAATTAAAAAATTCTGAATCTGATAATTCTAATTTACAAAAAGTGACTGAAAGTGCAAACGAATTATAAAAATCATTTTAAAAATATTGATCTTAGCAATGCATAAGAGCGATCAAATTTAATCATTCCACTTAGTGTGGGCTTGAATTAACCAAAGCGGTCAGGTTTGAAGTAATCTAGTTGCATGGCCTATCTAAAACCATGGCAATCTTGTATATGGCCTAACCACCAGATCTGCCAACCACTTGTGCGGCCTACAAAAACAAATTACAAGTGTTAATTATCCACTGAAATGGCCTAAATGTCTATACAAAATGGTTGGAGTTAGATAACTGTAAAAGGAGGAATCTTTAGAATCAAGTTTCTGAAGTATAATTACTGATAAAATTAGTCAGCTAAAAACTATTTAACTATTAGGAATGAGTTTCTGATAATGACCTTGTTTAATATTGTAAATAGCTTACTGTATCCTTTTGTTCATCTTGAAGTCACTTTAAAAATCCTCAAAGTGCATTCCACAGCAAACTATTAGACCACTAAGGTAAAACAGTATTGTAGAAAAAAATGAAACAAGAATTATATATTTCGAAGCTTTCTTAACAGTATTGTAGGGAAAAGAAAACAAGAAATGTAAATTTCAAAGCTTTTCATAACTCTTTTGTATAGCAAACTGCTAGATTAGGCAAAATACTTTGTTATTTCAAGATTAATTTATTATCAGTTCTATGTTTTAACAGTGCAGACACAAAATCTTCAAATGATACGATTGTTGATAAAGTTTGAATTTGCAGTAAGAAATACATGCATTTCTCGATTTGTGCACCTTTTCAATAACACTTGTCTAGTTATCTCCCGTTTGAAGACAGTCATTGAAGAGATAATCATTTTGTTGTGATCATAGTTTCAATAATATAAATAAATTTTTAAACATCTTTTATAATTTTTAAGATAATGTTCAATATCAGAAATGTTGATGAGATGTTTATAAGATAGGGACTTACAAAGACGCTCGCACTTCCCTTTCTTGGTCCACCCCCTGACATTCCTAAAGACAAATGATAGTTAAGCAGGTAATATTTAAAAACGAATTTCGCTATGACCAATGTCGTTTTTAAATTATTTCTTCATGAAAATGGCATTTTCGTTTCATTAATTAAAATAACAAATATACTTGTATAATTCCGGTAGTATTGAACTTCTGTTGACGCGGTTATAGTTTTGTCATCGTTGACAATACTAAGAACAGGGTTTCAATAAAAACAAAAGTAAAAC
Organism: Tegillarca granosa; assembly: GCA_029721355.1. Taxonomy (NCBI): domain Eukaryota; kingdom Metazoa; phylum Mollusca; class Bivalvia; order Arcoida; family Arcidae; genus Tegillarca; species Tegillarca granosa. The sequence continues at coordinate 12,362,872 of CM056598.1, forward strand.
AAAAACAAAACAAAACAAATCCGTTTCTTTTTTGTCCTTTGAACAAATTTTAAATTCCTTTTACTAAATACATAACAAAAGTACCTGTTAAATTTGAATTTGCCATATGTGCATTTTTGGAAACTCACTCCTCTTCATTGACACTGGAGGCCGAAAAGTTTGAACGATTTAAAAAAAAAATGTTCCAAAATTGCATGAATCCAAAACCAGTTTAGGAATGCTTTGTACGAGTGACCAAAACTGAGTTTCAAATAATTTTCAAGATATAAAAACGGCTGAAAATTTTGCTACATGGTATACATTTTCTGTCAACACAAATTACTGATTTCAGGATACCCTAGGGCGCATTACTTAACCAGCAGCGGTATCCATACAGGGGTAGTAAATATATACTAGTAACAAAAACAGGTGTTAAATTTTTAATTGCCATATGTGCACATTTTAGAAAATCATTCCTCTTTAGTGACACTTGGTTAGGTTAGCTAATATTTACACATATTTAACGGGTGTTTTTGTTATATATTAACCGCGTTAAACTTTAGAAAATGTTGAGATAACTGTCCAGTTACTAAATCCTTGATCTTTATAAACTAACGGTATATACTATTTAATATAATTTTAATATTTTATAAGACTTGTGATGGCCGGATGTCCGTATATTAGACTACGCTTATTAGTGGATAAATAATGCATATTTTTAAAACCAGGATCTAATACTGAACAAACCAATTACGTGGCCTAATTTTTTGGTATGAAAAATCATAATTTGTTTCATTGTCATAGTCTGTAAACAGAAATAAATTTATTCCTTCACATTAGTTTTTTTGCAATTATTTTTAAACTTATTCCATTCGCCAGTAATGAAAATTTAAAATAAGTGTTGCCATGTTTTCAGACGATTTTAAATGCGTGCGTAGCATTCAGTTTTCGTGTTCTGTATCTATAGTAGTGAATCATATACGTATAAATGAGGGTTTTGTCTTCAGAATTTTGTTTCATATAATACATGTAGTACAAGTGCGTTTTAGTTGTCTAACAATGTTTCAAATTCTGTATATATAACTAGGCTTAAATGAAGTATAATACTTAAAAGCTGTTAAGATAACTAATAAAATGAGGAAATGTTGTATACTTAATATATATATATATATATATATATATATATATATATATATATATATATATATATATATATATATATATATATATATATATTTATTTATTTATTTATATATATATTGAAAATGGTTTAAAGACAGAATATACAATTTTTTTTATAAAGAAAAAAACCATTTTTGTTTAGTGAGCATGAATGTTATTTGAATGCTACATTCGATCTTTTTTTAGATATCCTATTAAGATGATTAAAGACTTGTGTCAATTAAAAGATTTCTTTTGCAGACTTTTTAGGTCAACATTTGTTTTTCATCAAAAGCTGCTTATTTATTAAAGCAATGTTATTATTTAGACTAGAAACATGTAAATGACGATGACAATGTAAATTTTCAATTTATTTTAAACGTTCTTCTCGTTTCCTTGCAAAAATAAACAAGTAGCTTAATAAGCAAAAAGAACGTAGAGTTTTGAATGAACCATAACTTTAATTTTCTTGAAAAATAAGATAAATTTATCTATAATGAATAAAATCTTTAATGCTTATATTGTTGCATAGAAAGCAGGAGTCTCATTGATTTCTCAAAATCATACAATTAGGAAAATGATATCTTAAAATGTAAAAAAAAAATACTGCATAATATGAAAAGTGATGGTTCCTGTTAAATTAAATAATACAAATATCAGTCAAATTTTGATGTGCCAGATGTGCACATTTCGGAAAATCATTCCTCATCAGTGACACTAAGACCGAAAAGCTTGATACATAAAAAATATAAGCCAAACAGATTTAAATTTGCAAAATTATATAAATCCAAATCCAGCTAAGGAATGTTTTGCATGAGGGAACAAACCTTAGTTTTAAATAAATTTCAAATTTTAAACGACTGAAAATTTTGTTAAATGGTACATTTTCTGACAGCACACAGTACTGCCTACTGAGTTATGGATACCCTCGGGGAGTTTAATCCACCAGCAGCGGTACCCGCTCAGGGGTAGTAAATATATAATACAAATACCAGTCAAATTTTGATGTGCCATGTGATGATAACATAACTAGTTATATATTGAGATATATTCAACAAGACACTGCTTATAACAAAGACATATCCTAATATGATGTTTCTTCCAACAACCGCATTTAAACAGTTTCTTGTTTCGTACATTCTGTTTTGAACGCCGCCTCTTCCGGTAAAATTTCTTAGCTTAGTGTGTTTTACTGAAAAGATGCATACCATATAGCCAGTTATGATATATTACAGTACTCATAACCACTTTTCATCTGATTAGATAACTAATTTGAAGATGAGAATTCGTAAGAAACATATTTGTGTAAAATAGGTCCTGATTGTATTAATTTATATCAACGTAAATTTTGTGTGTGTCTAGCGAACAAATCAACACATTTTGTTGTGGTAATTTCACTGTTGGTATTTTTATTAATTAGGTTTAAAAATTCATATTTATATAGAATATTCAGATTTGTTAATTATATGACAATCTTCGCTATGAAATTATATGTTGTTGAAAGAATATTTTTGAACAAATTGTTTGTCTGATTGCCAATGGCAATTGATAATTGTTTTCCCCATTGTGAAAATCTTGATAATGAAATAAAAAAGTTCTATAGAAATATTTGTCCCTTCAATGCTTTTTGAAATCTTGAACTTGGCTTGTTTGTTCGACTAATTTCAAATGTTTGCAATCAATTATCAATCAATCGTCGATTATGTATTGATGAACTCTAAATGAATGATCAAGATTTAATTATTTTGTTAATATTATATCTGTATGATTTCTATTAAGAATTAGCATATACATGTATTTCATAGCATTAAATGTAAATAAGGAAATAGAGAAACATTTAGTAACATTTAGAACACAAACATCTATTGTGCATGAATTCCATTAATGTCACCTATTTTAAATTAAATTTTGCATGAACGCTTTTATATGTGTGATGTGCTAATTAATTATACCAACTGTACTGACTGATTCAATACACCAACAGCAACTACCCTTATATCCTTACACACAGACAAAACTCTGTGTGTGTGTGTGTGTGTGTGTGTGTGTGTGTGTGTGTGTGTGTGTGTAGCAAGGAGCAAAGTAAAGGCGTCATTTTAAGAGAATGTGAATATGTTTTATAGTCTACGGAGTTAAATAAAATTGGCACACCTGCAGTTGTGGTCCGAAGAGCCGAAATATTTCAGTTGGATCTGTCACCTGTGTCAAAAATGATATAATGAGTGGATCTGTCGTCGAGTGGTTTTGCAGTAAGTGGGTCTGTTATCAGTGCCGACAATGTGATCGTGTGTGGGTTGGTTGCTATCGCCGATAATATTTCAGTGAGTTTGTTATCAGTCAAAATTTGAGAGCGATTTTCTGTCTTTAGTGCCGACAATGTTACAGTTAGTGGATTTTTCATCGATGTCGACAGTGATTCATTTAAAAGTTCTGCTATCATTGTCGACAATGTTACAGTGAGTGGGTCTGTCATCATTTCAGATAAATTATATTAATTAGGTCTGTTATAATTGCCGACAATGAATGATTGGGGTTTAACATAAGTGTCGATATTGTTACATGGAGTTAGTCTGTCTTCAGTGCAGCCATTGTTACAATTAGTGTGGTTCTGTTCAGTGTCGACAATATAACAATAAGTGTGGTTCCCATTAGTGCCGACAATGTTACAATGAGTGGGTCTGACGTAAGTGCCGAGATTGTTTCATTGAGTGGAATCTGTCGTCATTGTTGACAATACTATTGCGGTTGCCATCATTGTCGATAATGTTGCAGTGATTGGGTCTATTGTCAAGTAATATTTTCTCTTAAACATTTGTCAATTTTATATAAACATTGTTTCATAGCCCTCTTATACAAGGACTGACTATACTTACTATATAATGACGTTACAATTGAAGACTGAATTAAGAAAACTAGTTCTTTTTGTTGCTTCCTTTAAACATTTCTACTTAATTGATTTGGATTTGGATAATATTTTTTCTAAACAGTTTTAGAAAAACATAAAAATGTTTCCATTTTTTAATTTTGCATTACCAGTATTCGCATGTATATCTTTTATTATTTCGTCTTATTTGTGACCACAAGTTGCAGTAGCCATAACTGTTGCTCAATATCTAAAAAAAATAAACAACAACAAATAAGTTTTAAAAACTGACTTATTATGCAAAAAAAACTTGTCGTAATAAGATTAAAAGTTTTCGATTTTTTTAAATTTTAATCAACTTTTTAAAATATTCGAACGTAGTTTTTCTTTAAACTCACAGTATTTGTATGCGTTTATTTTTAAAATAGAAATGATACGCTGCATATATTTAGTTGCAATAAGGGCTATTACATGTAACTTTGACATTCTAACACCTGATTTATGAAATGGATTCAGACCTAGCACACATATTAATAATAGATATTTATATGTTATTTATTGCAGTTTTTGTCATATATTTGTATCTATAATTCTGAATATTTTACCTTTGTAACGTTTGATCTCAAAATGGTAATTTCTCATATTTTAATACATTAAGTATCATATATTATGTTAGTTGTTTATATATATGTATACTTGCAATAAACATTTCATTATTACTTTCATGTTGAACTAATACATTTAGAAATTTAATATGGCAGTAACCTTGGATCAGTATTATATATTAATATATCCAACACAAAATAAGGGATACTGCCTTTTTGTAGACGGTTTTACTTTGAAGGCCAGATTGCAAAGCAGCTTAGCTAAGTCTTTGTTCATTTTTATTGCAATGTCTTTTACTAATAACATAAAGCTTTTACAAGCAACTTATATGCTTGAGTATTAATTAAATAAGCTACTTATATATATATATATATATATATATATATATATATATATATATATATATATATATATATATATATGATTATTAATTAACGGATTTTCTTTCTGTTTGTGTGTACGATATATAGATTTTTAGGTATATGAGATCTTTCGTTTTCCTTGGGCATAAAAGACATTTTTGTCTGTGACGTCTAATAGAGTGTCATGTACATCTTTTAAAACTTGTTTTACCTTGAAAATTGCCATGGTTTCTATGGCAACTAGGACACAAGAAATAACGTATCAGAGTTTTTGTAGTTGTATATTCTCTCTCTAGTATGTAATTGTTGATTTCTATTGTATAGATTCTTATACATGTATATGGTTACATTTTGTATTTTTATTAAAAATCATTTTATTAGGAAAATACTGATCCAAGTTTAACATTAATTTAAATAATTGTAAATAAAAAATTGCACCTTTTTGTCTATGAATGTATGCAAGAATCTTGCCATTTTGTTTTAATTCGTTTTGTGCAAATAAAAATTATTGCAGAACGTACTTGATTTAGCTGAATGATTCAAATGTGTAAATGTGTTAACAAAACACAAAAAAAAATTGTACCGGTTTATTTTTTTTTAAATCTTTTTCCAATACAAACAACTGGTTAATTATTTGCTCACAAACAATTCTTCGTTTAAAATTCGGTTGGTACTATACAACATAATTCAGAACGCAGCCGAGGTTTTTCAAGAATAGACTGACCGAGCTTTACTTCCAAGAGGCTGACTGGTACGTTGTGTTACAGGAGGGAGAAAAAATGCAGGGTCGGACCAGGGATCGAACCCGGGACCTCCTGCACTATAGGTGAGTGCTCTACCACTGAGCTACCCAGACCGCTAAAGTTGTAAAGACTACTTCAGAAAAGAAGAAGCAACTAAAAACAACAAGAGAAAAAACACACATAACTGATAAACATTTAAACCACTGATTAATGATTATAAAACTCTTTGGACATTAGACAAACACATAATCAAATCAGAAGCTTTGATGATACCTTGTTATGAGGTTAAAATATAAAACTGATTAATGAACCATTTCTTGTACATGAAAATTCGAGTCATTCATAGAAGAGTCTTTAATCAATCATTGTTAGTACTTTCCTTTTACTTTTTACATGTGTCCATAATTACTCTTACATTGTGACAGAATCAAAAAGGTTTTGCAATTTTACGAGTACTTCGAAAAAAAAATTGTGCTATTTTATTATAACATGAGAAACTTTGAAACAGGATGTAAAAGGACAAATACCAATGTGTCAAATTCATGCGTATTAACATTTGCGACAACAAAATAAATCAGAAAATATATAAATATATAACACAAATACCTCTTAAATTTTGATGTGCCATATGTGCACTTTTCGGAAAATCATTTGTCATCAGTGTAAACTGGGGACCGAAGTTTGATTGATAAAAATTTATGCCAAACAGTTGCAAATTAATAAATCTAAAGTTCCAAAATTATATGAATCCAAATCCAGCAAAGGAATGCTTTGCATAATTTATTTTGAAAAAATCACGGAAAAAGGATCAAAATAGATAAAAAAACACAATTGTTACACAGTGCAAACTAGCTTGATTGTTACAAGTAGTTCAACAATGGTTTTAACTTAAGCGTAATATCAGTAAAATCATTGTATAATTCTTATTGCAGTGATGAATTGCCTAATTTTGACAAAATTTTATTCCGTCATTATTTTCTCAAAATATAAGCTTCATAAACGCTTAAAAGAATACAAATGACAGAATCTGATAAATAAATATTGAACCGGAAAGCTCTTGGAGAACCACCAACCTTCGTCGAAAATAAAATTTCTTGCACTGGAATCTGCCCGAGTAAGATTCGAACACACGCACTTGAGATCCATCAGATAAAGCTTCATCCCCTTAGCCAACGAAATTCTTGTTTTCAAAACAATGAAATATACTGTATGAGTAGCCACAACATCAAAATAATAAATAAATAATCACTAGAAACAACGAGAGCAGACTTTCACATCACATGAAATTGGCAGCTGAAAAAAATTATTCTGTGGAAAGTCTTGGCAACAACTAATACAACCAAGAAAACATCAAGAGAGAGGGGTGGATGGGCAAATATTATTGATGAGCAATAATTACAATCTCATCTTTGACGAGGGCTGGATTTTCTTACCCAGTAATCTTGGGTCTATATATATTATATAAAAACAGTTCAAACTTCAAATTATATCCTCATTTCACAAAAGAGCTAACCTTCGAAAACTAAAGTTAGTATGATAGTACATACAACCGACGTCAACTATTTCAAATCACAATAAAAAGAACATACAAATAGTATACATATGACATATGACTGTAAACAAACTGTTTAAGGACATTGTATATAACTTATCTGTGTTCCATGTAGTCATTATCCTATTATTTATGTGTGAAGTCTCACTGTAAAACATTTACTATCCTTGTAATGAAGTCGTTAATACATTTCAAAAAAGCTAGAAGTAGCTGAAAAGCTAACACGTGTTTGACAGAAGACTTAGCAATCGATGTCAAGCTATGTGAACCAATTCGGCATAAATAAATGTTTAAAACAGTTTTCAGTATTTACAGGTAATAGATATTATAATATCGTTAGCAGATGGGGTGTGTTTATTGTTTAGTATAGAAATTAGTCGCCGAATTAACTTCTTTAACACAAAAAACTAGTCGATGCCCCTCTAGAAAGCTATAACGATTAACATCCCATATTTCATTATTAGATCAAAGATGGCCAAAAAAAGAAGCTTTAAATTTTGTCCTATTCTATCAAATAATAAACATTATATTAACAAATGCTTTTACATTTTTTTATCTTCAAGCGACTTGGCAACTCTTATGACAAATCATTTGACAGTTGTATATACAAGTTGGCGTACAAAACGGTTGCAAAAAATGAAACAAAGTCATTTAATGGGTTCATAAAAACAAGTTTCATTACTATTGGTCCACTTTGATTACTGCAAATATAAAGTTTTACAAATGATAGTAATATTAATACTTTAAATTTGTACTGAATAGAATCCAACATGTGCATTTGTGTGTAATAATATTAAATAGAATAAATATATGTTTTCATAATTTTGTTTGGAAAAATATACATACAGGGGGATGTTAAATACATGTAATTGCTTGGTGAAATAAAGGGCTAGTTTTTCTTTTAAAATGCCATTATTTGTAAATACCTTTTGTTGTTCGGGGACCTTACTTATATTTGGGCGAGTAGTTCTCGGGTCAAGGTTGTTGTTCTCGTATCAGAATTTCGCCCAAAAAGATAAGTTGTTTGCAGAACAGGAATCTCACACTTCCTTTCTAGCAGAAGTGTAAAGCACAACGATGGTGGCAAAGTGACAGTCAAAAATGTAAGAACGTATTCATTTGACAATGGTTTCGATTTATTAAAACACTGGTATATGTTATTAAAACACGTTTATAGTAATCGTTTTTATTTGTGCTTAGAATAAGTACTTGACTATGCGTAATTGTATGTATAAAAATTTTAAAGTTGGGACATCTTTCTGGGTCATTTTATTTATAACGTTTTCCAGTAAACCCTGGATATTTGATCCGATTTCCTTTCATACGGAGAACAGACAGAATGTGGCCTTAATGTCAAATGGTTGACGGTGCTTTGTTCGTCACCATGTTTGTTTCCTTGTGAAAATGATTCCTGTTTTATTGTGATTTTACTTGAAAATACGTCTTTATAAAACTCTAGAGTTTAAAGAATATCATCCTAAAAGACACAATATATTTCTATTGATTGTAATTTGACTAAGGACTGGTATGTTTGTGTTTAATTGCGTATTGATTTTGTCAAATGTAAAAAGAAATATTTCGAAAAACTCAGATTTTGAAAAACTGTTATGATTCATTGAAATTTTCAAAAAATCAAAAACTTTTAATATTTTTGTAAATCAAAATCTTGCACAACTATGGCAATTGGTTTAACGTAAATATAAAATACATATATATAATGATTTTATTCACCAACTACCATGCTTAAGTCAGTAACAAATTGCAAACACGGAGATTTCAGTTACCAAAAACAAAATGGCTAGAAAAACGTTGAGAGGTGAAAATCAGAAAAGACATACAGAGAAGAATAACCAGAGCAGTTAAGTGTTCATTTATTTATTTATTTATTTATTTATCTATTTCTTTATTTATTTATTTATTTATTTATTTATTTTTTTGTTTCATTCTTTTGAAACTTAGTTGACATTTCCAGACCAAAGCATCATTTATGTGGGATTAAATATACTTTCCAGGAAAGCGGTATCCAGACGCATTCCCTTTTTAACAATGTTTATAGGTTTAACTTAGCTGATCATTCTTTAAAGAATATTTTTAAAATGATTGAAAAAAAAAGTAAAATTGAAGTTATACAAACGAACATTGCAAAAATTATGTAAAAAATATAAAGAAACAAGAAGTGTCAAAGATAAACCTTGATCGGGGGGGGGGTGGGGGGGGGGGGTGGGGTGGAGGATTTACAGAACGGTTCGATAGGCACATTAAACGTCAAGTCTTTGTAACTGAGAGAAGTCAACCTTTGACCAAAACACAGAAATATAAAAGGTTGGTTTGGGCCAGGAAACATCTTTCAAAAACAAAATATCATTGGAAAAGTGTATTTTTAGACGCATCAATCTTCAGAACAGATTGGCAATAGAAGAAAGTTTAGAGTTTGGTGATATAAACATGAAAAGTATCACAAACATTGTATTCAAACAACAGTTAAGCATGCGCCACAAGTACCTGTTTGGGGTGTTATCTCTACAAATGGTTCTGAAATCTTTAAAAAAAGTTAGTTTAAATAGTGAACAATATCAGAAGTGCAATCTAAATGACATTGAGGTTGTATGTGAATGTTTAGTTTTTCCTGATAAGAATTTTTTTTCATCAGGACAATGCACCATGTTAGTTCTAATATTTCAACAGAAAGGGAGTAAATATGTTACAATGACCCGCAAGTTTACCAGACATGTCGCCAATTGGGAATATCTGGGACGTGGTCAACGTGTAGCGAAAGAATTGATGAATTCATCCGACGAACTTTGAAAGCCATTTAGTACACTTGGTATACCATTGACAGAACCTTTATGACCATATGCCTAAGAGAATTGAAGAACTTTATAAGAATAAAGGTGAACAAACAAAATATTAATCAAATGATACAGAATAAAGTATGGAAGTCAATAAATTCACAAATACAATTAAAATTAGATTTAATCCTTAATTTAAACTCGATTTTGAGCTTTAACAAGGAGGTGTCCAAACTTTATTTTTGGACCTGTATATGTTTTTCTCTTTCTATTCAATTTAAGAATCCTATAATCTCATTCTTTTATTTTATTTTGATAAACTGTCCTCGTATTTTTACTCGTGTAACTTGTTTTACAATATTGTATGAGCATGCCATAATGCATGTACGATTTTTCCCGTGACTGCATTTTGTATTGATGATACTGAATATCTTCTGCATCATTTGATGATATTCATCTTAGGTATACACAAATAAAGTCTAAGTGTGTTCAATATTTGGCAAAGATCAAATATATTTTATCTTTACTTGCTGTTGGTTGTCGTGAGGATCCTGTATTGGCCAGACTTGTCCTTTCTCGGGGCAGTGTTATTTTACATCCATTATGACTCGATATTAACTATAAAATATACATGATTGATAAGTTTAGTAATTAATTTGAAATCTAACGTAAAATTTGGCATGTAGAAATAAATAAACAAAACAGGGGAAATTAAGCATTACTTGTATTTTCATGTCAAACAACAGAATCTTAAATAAGGAAGAAAGCTTATTGTTATTTATGATTTCATAACTATTGTTGTGAAAAGTTTAAACTGAATGGATTGTACTGACATTGCCATTGTCATATACCACTGGTAATAACGATGTGACACAGTAAGAGGTTTACAATGAGGCTCTGAGTGAGTAATTTTTTTTTTTTTTTTTTTTTTTTTTTTTTTTTTTTTTTTTTTTTTTTTTTTTTGCCGCATCAGCATTAGTGCAGCTATTCGCGGCTACTTTACAATAAGGAGCTAAATAATGATCGTTTGCGCGATCCGACTTGTCACAGTCAATGTCCGACACAATCATGGAGTCCACGTGTAAATACTGTGGACAACCAAATGCAGAAAGCATGTAAGGGGTGCCGCTCAAAAATATGGTCTTTAAGTAAAAAATTATTAATTAACTAGCCATAACCAGCTATATCACTATAAAATCTTTCATCAGAAATGTAAAAACGATTACAATTTCTGAAATATATTCAGAAATATTATGGATGAAGATACATCACACTTTCTAGAGGAATATGGAGATAGACAGTGATACAAATATAATGTAATTCAACAAATGTTGCATTTTCACCTCCATATCATGATTCTAAAATTTATCGAAAAACCTCACGGCGGCTTCGTGGTTCACACACTGTTCAAAACGTCTTTCTGTGCTCACATAAAAGTCATTGGGTGCTCACGCATTAGCTTTTATGTGCTCAGTATGTAAAATGGTTATTGGTAGAAAACTACTGAGCATCCAATAGGTTTCTCGTTATGACACGATATAAAATTCTTTTTAATGTCACCTGTGTGCCGCCGTAGATATCCGTGACTACTGGAATAAGAATTACTGATACTGATATCAAAAACTGGAACCAGTGATATCTAAAACAGTGGCGTAGCTAAGTAAAATAAATGTGTACTCCCGGCAAGGGGTCTGTGGACCACTTAAGGTCCGCAACAGGTCCAGGGCAGTGCCCTGGTCGGGGGCCCAGGGGGCACAGCCTCCCGGAAGCTCAGGTGTTTAAAGAAAATGGGAATGTACAGACAACATAAAAATTAACGTAATATTGCTGGTTTCTGTCTTTTTTATCAAACCTATTGACAGAAAGCACGACACATGGTTATCCAGAAAATTCACAGTAATTACTCAAAAGTATTTATTATTATGACTAAAACTGTAATTTATACAGTTTAATACAGAAGTGACATTTTTCTGTTTTTTAAAGTAGCAAATGTGCCGATTGCCTTCTCAACATCTACATTCTTTTCTCTATGAATATGCATAAGCCCCAGACTAGAAAGACGGTCCTGGTGCATTGTTGTGCGTAAGAATGTCTTCACTCTTCACTAAATGAGCGTGCAGCTGTCGCTGTTGCTACCGACATAGTTAAAAGTACTGTAAATATTGACCAAATACATGGATATAGCCCTCTGTTTGTAACGTCTAAAGTTCGATATAATGATATCACCAGTTCGCTTTTATGATATCACCAATTCGGCTTGATATCTAATTATATCCCTAAATTAATCTATTTATATTATTTCATGATTCAAGTTTTTATTTTACAAATTATGGTGATAACACAAAGTTACTTTAAAAGTAAAACGGCACTTAATAGTTATCTATTTTATCGCAGAAATTGATAATGTGACTATATATAGTTATAATCCATTAAACAATATCTCATATGTAACTAAAATGTGTCACGGTCAACTTGATAATTTTTGATGGTCATGTTTATTTTGATTCACAAAGTGCTTGTTACAGTTATTGTTCAAAGGGAGGCAACTGCAGGAAACATTGTATAACCCCGTGACGTCACACGTCGATTTTTAGCATGGCGCTGATCATGTCAATTGACTTCCTGTATTAGTTAAATGGTTTGTTTTATCAAACAGAAAACCCACACACTGACAGTACGTATATTTTATTTATAGCATTCACCAAGAAAAACACATTTTGAAATTTTTTGTGCATATTTGTTGAAAATGCAAACGTAATTGTTAAATTGTAAAGTTGACAACAGGGAAGTGAAACTGCTTTATGCAAACTGCATTGATCTGGAAGTAAACAAACGAAAATTAAAGTTCTAACAGAGAAATTTTTGTCTATTCTGATTGAAATTGAAGCTTTTATGATTATATATTGAATAAAGACATGTTTTAAAGCAGCATGTCACTGCTTTTGTAAAACTCTCTATCAGCATAATTACTGGTTGTAGTCAAGAGGGGGTGTTGTTTTTGCTTGATGGAGCAAGGCACCTGCTTTGTCATTGCTTCTTTCTTTAACAACTAAAACTAAGTGCATTTCTCCTATCTCTGATTTATTTGTTAGCTAATTGTGATTCAGAATGGGCCTAACTTTTGTGTTAGACTGCTGGGAGGGGGAGCTGAAATCGAGTTTAAGCACTATTTACAAATAGAAAGTTGTTTATTTTAACTAAAATTATTGCAAATTCAGGTTAGATTTTACTATTCATTTTTTTTAATTGTTGTTTGGCTCAAGTACCTAATTTTTTCATTATATCTGATTTCATAAAAACTAAATATTTTTAATAAATGAGTTAAATATACTTTTTTTAACATAACATTTGCTTCTTGTTTCATTGATAATGTTGCATTATATTAATATATGTACATCATTGACAGTGTCAAATTAAACATATGATACCATATATTATATATGGAGGTCACCTACTTGAAAATCATTGTTGAAAAATTAATGAGATCTCCAGTTAAAATCCAGTGAAAAAACAATGGTATTATGAAAACAAATACATAATCAAAAGTATAAAAAAAATTAATACGGATATTTTGTTTTAAATTCAACTTGGATATAGGTATACCAAAATTTCTAAATTAAAAAACACTGTTTAATGAGACACCCATATGATTCAAGTGACATTTGCCATTAGTAGAGATTAACAAACAGTTTATTTAGTGTTAGATTTTTGCATGATTCCATGAATAGATCCAACTGCAAATTGAAATTATACACAGACAGCCATATTTGTACAGATGCTGTGAAAAGTTAAAAATGTAAAATACTGAAATTAATTTCAGACAATGTGTCATTTTTGTTGAGCCTGGCATTGCCATAAGGGGAGACTTAGGTTTTACTTTTCCATTGTGTCATAGGTGGCAGCATGTCAAAATGTGAAAGTTTATGTTAAAGTGCTACTCGATCAAAAACTAACCAGGCGAGACATTTAAATCCATTGAATTCTTGTATTTAGTAGTAACAAATCATGTTTCAATGCTTTATTATTTATGATTGTATATTTATAACAAAAGAAGCTTTACTGATAATAAACTATTGTTTAAGCATTAGAGTTCCATTAGGATGTTCGTCATACATTTATTTCCTAGATTCATATGTAGGTTGTCATCAGCCATAGACAGTGTACTTGTACTGATTACAAGCCAGTGTTTGTTTCATTTCAGTGACTGAAATTGATTAGTGAATGTGGTTGTTTGTGCCAGAGTGGTATTTAAAAGGGAAAATCTTTAAAAAACAAAAACTTAAGTATTTACCCATTATAAATTTACAAATTCAAGTATTTATGAATTAAGCCTCAATAGAAGAGACACAAACATTTTACACTTAAGAAAAATAAGTTGATACACATTATCAAATAATTATTGTCACTATTATGTTACATACTTGATTCTCATTAATATCTGTATAAAAATATTAAGATGGAGAACCAAAATGAACTTATGCACAAATCCTGTTTAAAATGCTGTGTGTATGGGGGGATATTGAGAAAGACCACTTACTTGATAAAATCTAGTTTTTCATGCCTAATTCTTGGATATAACTTTGAGTTAACATATACACTTTATTTATTATTAGGTTTTGAGTTAGCCTATTGAATGTCAAATATGTCTTCTGATGTGTATGTGTATGAAGCTTTACATACTTACAAACCCCAGGAAGAGGAAGGAGAAGATTTTATACCACTCGACAAGAAAGATATCCTGGAGGTTAAATGCCCCATCACAGGTGAAGTTGATCCAAAGAATCCTCAAACATGGTTAAAAGGAACAAACATTACCAAAAACAAAACTGGATACTTTCCTGGCAATTTTGTCAGATTTGTTGAAATAAAGAGTGTAGTGGATACAGAAGCGAAGATGAACACTGAAGACTCCAGTGGTAATGAAGACCAAGAAATGGAATCAGAGGCTCCAAGTAAGTATTATTATTATTATAAGCAATGCAGGAATTTATGGGTTGCTTGAAAAAAAGTTGATCAACAGGACTTACTTTTGTACTGTGTGACGCCTTGAATTTCTGAGTTTATCTTATATTTCCATTGATAAGCTTTGTTTAAAAGAAGAATATCATAAATGTATCACAAAATATGCTAAACTTTACCAATTTGAGAATCAGTGCCAATGAAAATGTTAAAAAATATATGTTCAAAATTAAAGTTAGAATAAACAAATGTTATAACTTGATGCCATTTTGAGACAACAAGGTACTAAAATGTAATAATAGGGTACTACAATGTGATAGCATGATGTCACTATGTGATAACAGGGTACTACAATGTCATCAAAGGGTACTACAATGTAATAAATGGTGCCGAGAATGTGACAACAGGGTACTACAAAATGATAACATGGTGCTGCATTGTGACAACAGGGTACTACAATTTGATAATATGATACTACAATATCATAACATGATGTCACAGTGTGACAACAGTATACTACAGTGTGATAATAGGGTACTACAATGTCAACAACAGGGTACTACAATTGTGATAATAGGGTACTACAATGTCACATCAGGGTACTACAATGTGATAATAGGGTACTACAATGTCACAACAAAGTGATAACAATTCTTGATTTTTAACATTGGGTTATTATGTATGTATGAAAGTTGATAAAAAGTGTATTGTATATGTTCATAGATATTGCTTTAGTTATGCTATGAGTGTGACATTTGAATATGGTTTACTGCAATTAACCATCATAATGATTATTCCATTTATAAATAATTTCCATCATTAGATGATGGGAGATACTGATCATGTGTTGAACTCTTATCTAACAACCTGCAACCCCCCAAAAAAAGTTCTACTGCGAGAAACACATTTGGGCTATGTGGTCTGTCCTTAATCAAGACCCCTGTGGGCCATGTGGTATGTTCTTGATTCAGACACATGTGGGCAGTGTAGAATGTCCTTGGTTAAAGACATGTTTGTTATGTCCTTAACTTAGATATGTCATGTTTGTTATGTTCTTCACTTAGACATGTAGCTTTTTTGGTTTTGTCCTTCACCAAGACATGTGGCTTATTTGTTTTGTCCTTCACCAAGACTTGTGGCTTATTTGTTTTGTCCTTCACCAAGACACTTGGCTTGTTTGTAATGTCTTTCACCAAGACAAGTGGATGATTTATTTTGTCCTTCACCAAGACACTTGGCTTGTTTGTAATGTCTTTTACCAAGACATGTGACTTATTTGTTTTGTCCTCACCAAGACATGTGGCTTGTTTGTATTGTCTTTCAACAAGACAAGTGGATTATTTGGTTTGTCCTTTACCAAGACACTTGGCTTGTTTGTAATGTATTTCAACAAGACATGTCGCTTATTTGTTTTGTCCTTCACCTAGACACTTGGCTTGTTTGTAATGTCTTTCAACAAGACATGGCTTATTTGTTTTGTCCTTCACCGAGACATGTGGCTTGTTTGTATTGTCTTTCAACAAGACATGTGGCTTATTTATTTTGTCCTCCACCAAGACACTTGGCTTGTTTGTAATGTCTTTCAACAAGACATGTGGATCATTTTTTTTGTCCTTCAACAAGACATGTGGTTTGTTTGTATTGTCTTTCAACAAGACATGTGGCTTATTTATTTTATCCTCCACCAAGACACTTGGCTTGTTTGTAATGTCTTTCAACAAGACATGTGGCTTATTTGTTTTGTCCTTCACCAAGACATGTGGCTTGTTTGTATTGTCTTTTAACAAGACAAGTGAATTATTTGTTTTGTCCTTCACTGAGACACTTGGATTGTTTGTAATGTCCTTGACCAAGGTATGTGGTTTATGTGATATGTCTTACAACAAGATGTGGTCTGTTAGGCATGTTCTTTAACAAGATGCATGATGACATTGTGGTATATATGTCCTTGTGCAAGACATATGTTGACAGTGTGCTATATAAATCCTTCAGCAAGACATATGTTGACAGTTTGGTATGTATGTCCTTCAGCAATACATTTAGTTTCACATTTCTTTAGTCTGCCACTTTACTACATGGGTACCGGTTAAAGTTAACCTTGACCTTGTTAGCACAATTTTTCCGAGGTCATAGTTTTAATCATTACTATTGGTCCATAATTGTTTGTCACATGGATTTTTTCTAAATATTTCTTTTATTTAAAACTTTCATCATAAAAAAAAGAGAAAGATTGAATTCAAAAATATTGACCTAACCTAGTTCTATTTTTAAATTAAAAAACCTTCTCTGAATTCTTCTTTACATGATTTTGGAAAAAGCTGAAATTTAATGACTTCAATATGTCATTCACCAAGACATGTGGCTTGTTTGTTATGTCCTTTACCAAGACACTTGGATATTCAAATCATGACAACATATCTTATATGGTAAACTAGGAAGGTGCATAAGGGATATTTTGGACCTAGTTAATTCGTATCTTGTTGAAAGCATTACAAAACTATTATATGCACAGAATAATAGAAAATTTTTTAATAATTTTGGTTATTTTTCTAAATTAGGTCAGTAAATTTTACATGGATTTTTGATATTTTTCAATGATTTTGTTTAAATATGGAATTTTGTTCTCCAAATATGCATATGACAAATAATTATGGACTGATAATAGTTACCACATTCTTTGGAAACATTAAAGCACTAGTCTAAATATTGTGTACTATGGACTCTTTATTTAAATACTTTTTTTGTATAACTCATTAGCTATTGTGGTATATGTATAGTGATTTCTCTCAATAACAATTGATCTTTTCTTTAATTGAGTCACATAGCAGTATATTGTGATGTCACATTACAGTGTAATCATGACACGATAATGCAAACTTAGTAATGTTCAGACCATACAGTCGTTTCTTATTATGGAATAAAAGTGTCTGTATATATAATTCATGAGGACAATGAATAGATACAATGTAAATATGTTTTCGTGACAAAAAATGTGGTTGGAAATTATAAACTTATTGCTTTTTTTTTATGGAAAAAGGAAGATTTATGGAATTATAGGCTTGTTATTCGTGAATAATATCTTTAAAAAAAGTGTGTTTATAAAATTGTTTTTATCTGTCACACAATTAATTTTTTTTATTGTTTTTTTGATAGTGTTTGTGAAACAGTTTCAAGAAAAATAGTTTAACTACAAGTAAAATTACTCTACTGAATTACAATGTTGTTTTCTACTGGATTACTAACATAAACAATAAAACCATTAAGTAAAGATAATGTAAACTATAGAGAATTCCATAATATAGTGGGATGTGATGTCGTAATTTGGTTACATTGTATTGATGCTGAGTAAAACATCCCTATAAACACAGATAAATTTGTCCTCCAAACATGTTTACTTTATAATATTTTTTATCAGCCATACAAAACTATTGTTTTGAAATTCGTTAAACTGGTTACATGATTTTAAATTGTTTGTTTATCAGTTTGTTTACTAAGGGTCATTGTGACATATTGGGACAACGTTTTGACTGTTGTCCTGCTTTGTACATCATTAACTACTGGTATTACACTTTATTCACTTTTCTAAAACCAGTGTCCATTGATAATGAGAGTTGTTTTTTGGCAAAAGTCCTTTCAAATTAGCAGTTTTACTACTCAATCTTTATTCAAAGTCACAGTGACCTTCAGGAGTTTAACATATTCTTGACTTTAAACAAAAGGCCTTGAAGCTTTACATATATATATAGCTTTAGCACATCAAGGTATATCATGTTTAAAAAGCTAATTGACCATGACTTTTAGTCATGTAAAGTAAAGAAACTTACACATCTTGTTTTGAATTGAAAAGCAAACAAACTTGCAAATTCTCTTACATGCATATAACCAAAGTACGGGAAGCTAAGTTGATAGGAAAGATATTTAAAGGTTTCACTACTTTAGGGTCACTGTAACCTTGAATGTAGGTCAAGGTCAACAAACTTTGCAATCTTGGTTAAGCATTATACCTTGATGCTTTATATGTTTTTATGAAGTCTCAAGCTTCTAAGCAATTCATAACAATAAGATGTTATTACTAAGTAAGGAAAGCTGGATGACATGGGTTCTCAGTCTAGATCCAATGACTTTGAGTAGTAATCTGTAAACAGTTTGTAGTCGGGAATTTAAAGGCCTAGAAGCTTACAACTTCATATTTAGCACCAAAACTTAACTGTGTATGTAATGGTAAAGAATGTTTATAAAATCTGGATTGTCCATTATACTCAAGAACACTCAAAACAATGTTTATTTTGACTGTATCAACTGAACTTTGTTTTGTGAGTATCTAATGACTTTGGCTCTGATATGTAGTTTAAATGTTATCAATTTGGCCACCCAAACTTACAGCTAACTTTAAAATTCTGTTTATTTCAATTCTATATAGTATTGTTTTGGATACATATAACTATTAAAGATGCATTAAGTTTTTCAATTTTCTGAAT
The DNA here is from genome assembly GCA_029721355.1 of Tegillarca granosa. Classification (NCBI taxonomy): domain Eukaryota; kingdom Metazoa; phylum Mollusca; class Bivalvia; order Arcoida; family Arcidae; genus Tegillarca; species Tegillarca granosa. The sequence goes on from CM056598.1 coordinate 12,382,364, forward strand.
TTTTTTGATTTTCTAAAAATATATTTTTTTGAAAATAGATAACTTCTAATCACGATTCGTGAGATTCATTTTCTAAAACTTCATTCCTTTTAGCTGTAAATAAACGGAATCCTCTAACCAGTTGGTCAATGTTTAACGATGATTATTATGAGCTTGGAGCATGCGCACGGATGTACAAAAAAACCCATGAATCGAAAGTGAAACATTACAAATTGCATTAATTGTCCGTCATTAATATTCTGATGTATTTGAAATGGTGTTATGTATCCCTTACTTAGTCACAAATGACAAATTCAAAGAATTTCTGTGTTTAATTTATCGTATTTCACCATTTGAAAGTTGTGATTAAATGACCCAGTTTTTTCATGACATAACCATGTTCTAATATGAGATTCCACATGCTACATCTTGCTTGGAAATTTTTGTTGTTTCTGTATTAATTCGAGCTTTTATTGTTGAAGCAAATGTAACAATGTCCATTAGGAACATCATTAATTAGATTAGCACCATTTTAATTTTTTCTTTGAAAAACTTAATGCAGCTTATAAACTGTTTAAATATTATATTCATAGTACTAGTATATATTATTCAGCTCTCATTTTTGTGGAAACTATGAATTCCAATTGTTATTAGTTTAATAGTTATAGACAATTACTTAAGCAATTATTGTATGCACTTTAACAGTTTTAGTTTAGTTAACACATTTTTATTACTGAGCAACAAAGAAGTACACATTCAGAAAAGAGTTGCCTCCCTTAGTCTATAATTTTTTCCTTTTCCATATAGGTTCACCTGGTTCTTTTCCATTTAGGTCCAATGTCGGCACTTTGTTGATGGTATCACTGGTCTAAGTACAGATTTATTGATTAGGAAATATCAGCAGTTACTTTCATGCATCATTTACCTCAACATAGATAGAAATATAACATTAATTACACAGTGATGTTCACTGACGATGAAATAAACTCTTGACAAATGGCTTCAGTCATGGAAATTGTTATGAAACAGTTCTTTTTTCAATGATTTTGTTTACTTTGTGGTTTTGATGAATGTTTACAAAATGATCAGTACTTTTGGTTGACCTGATATTGTTAGAACATCTTTTAAAAGCATACAATTATATATATTGTTATGATTAAGTGACCAAAATTTCACTAATGATGCTAAATTCATGTCATTCTTCAGTTTTTTAATGTTAATTTAACATATTAAGAGTGGTTAATATCATTTTTTTTCATCATTATCACTGTCTTCAGTCACGTTCATTTAAGTACAAATTAGTGTCTGCAGATAGTGGCATATCAAAGATTATTTACATGTATAGTCATTCTTATTTTATCCTAATTTTGTTTATGTTCATATACTATGCTTTCGGAGACATTTTGGCAACATATCTAATGGGGCTCAACAAGATACCATGTTCGTAAAGTTTATGAAATTTCTTATGGTATAGGAAAATGATTACATTAGCTTACCCAGAATTATGTCATTTTTACAGGAAATATCATAAAAATTTTGATTTTGTATCCAATCGAAGAACATGTAATAATATTCACAAATTCTGTAGGTAATCACATCAATAAATAGGGGCAAAAAGATTACTCAGGTACTCTGGTTTCCACCACCCTCCCTTTACTAGTTGCCATTTATAGTTTTTATGATATATAAAAAATTGACACTGTAGCTGGTGATATCTCAGTATAAGTGAATTGCTTTACTTTGATTACAGGTATAACAAACTATCTTATTAATCAATTTATAAATTTATGAAGATATAAAAAGGTTCAACCTTGAGTTTTATTGACAGTTCTGAAAATAGATAAAATTTCCCCTTAATAGCATGATTAACTGATCAGCTGTTTTATATTAGATCTTGAGGAATGTTTGTACAAATACACACATTATGGTAATCAACTTCACAAACATTTGGTTGCTGGGTCAGCTGTTCATTAAAAGTGTCAGTTTTATATCACAAGATAAGATTTAAATATATTCTGATACTGTCCTTGAGAGATAATGCAAAACCTTGAACTAGTTCTTGTTCACGGTCATATCTGTACTTTAACTTTTTTTTCTCTCTAATTTCTTGACAAGGCCCAGTGGGATTTCCCATGTATGCTGGTTTCCATTCTTTAATTATTCTCTTTTTATAATTGAAAAATATTTATTGGTATGTTAAAACCAATGTTTCACTACACTTTTTCTTTTGTTCTCTTGATAAAATGTTTTGTAGGTGAAATCGTTTGTTTCTTTCATTGCTATAGATTATTCTTAGAACTTCTTTGTTGGAACAAGGTAGTATGAATTCATACTCTAGGTAACCTTTACTTCAGTTTAAAACTTCTCATTTTAGATACAGGTCTTCATAAAAATCTTCAAGAATCAGGTTTTCTTGTAACCTTTCAGAATCAAGTTTTCTTTTAACCTTTCAAATTTAGTTTTCTTGTAACCTTTTAGATATATTAAATGTCTTGACACATGCCAGAAACAGGTTCTTTTGTTTCAGATACAGTTCGTAATGGACCCTTCATATACTTGTCTTTATTTACCCTACCAGATATAGGTTCCCTTGTGCCTTTCCAGGTATACAGGTCCTCTTGTTTTTGTTTTTGTGCCAGAAACTGGTCTTTTTGATCCTGATACAGTTTCTCCTGTAACCTTTCAGATTTATAAATTAATTTGTAACCTGCAAGAAAAAGATCTTCTTGTTCCAGATACAGGTTCTCTTGTAACCTTCCAGATACAAGTCCTCTTGTTACCCTTAAGATACAGGTCTTCTTGTTTCAGATACAGGTCCTCTTGTAACATTCCAGATACAGGTCCTCTTGTAACATTCCAGATACAGGTCCTCTTGTAACATTCCAGAAACAGGTCCTCTTGTAACATTCCAGATACAGGTTCTCTTGTAACCTTCCAGATACAAGTCCTCTTGTTACCCTTAAGATACAAGTCTTCTTGTTTCAGATACAGGTCCTCTTGTAACATTCCAGATACAGGTCCTCTTGTAACATTCCAGATACAGGTCCTCTTGTTATCCTTAAGATACAGGTCCTCTTGTTATCCTTAAGATACAGGTCCTCTTGTAATATTCCAGATACAGGTCCTCTTGTAACATTCCAGATACAGGTCCTCTTGTAACATTCCAGATACAGGTCCTCTTGTAACATTTCAGATACAGGTCCTCTTGTAACATTCCAGATACGGGTCCTCTTGTAACATTCCAGATACAGGTCCTCTTGTAACATTTCAGATACAGGTCCTCTTGTAACATTCCAGATACGGGTCCTCTTGTAACATTCCAGATACAGGCCTCTTGTAACATTCCAGATACAGGTCCTCTTGTAACATTCCAGATACAGGCCTCTTGTAATATTCCAGATACAGGTCCTCTTGTAACATTCCAGATACAGGTCCTCTTGTAACATATCAGATACAGGTCCTCTTGTAACATTCCAGATACAGGTCCTCTTGTAACATTCCAGATACAGGTCCTCTTGTAACATTCCAGATACAGGTCCTCTTGTTACATTCCAGATACAGGCCTCTTGTAACCTTCCAGATACAGGCCTCTTGTAACCTTCCAGATACAGGCCTCTTGTAACATTCCAGATACAGGTCCTCTTGTAACATTACAGATACAGGTCCTCTTGTAACATTCCAGATACAGATCCTCTTGTTCCAGATAAAGTTTTTTGTAACTCAAGATTATCATTTCAACTTGTCTAGGTACATTATTAGGGATTTGTTTATTTACTGTACTTGTCCTTCTTAAGATACCTGTGGTAGTTGGTAGACATGACAGGGTGAGACACGGTATAATTTGCAAATTACATTTGTTTGTTAATTTTCATTTGCTTAAGACTCTCACCCAAACAGTGAAAACTGAAATGTTTGAAAAATATACTTAATTAACTTGAGACACTATGAACCTTGGTCCTAGATTGTTTCTACTGTTTTTTTTTGTTTTTTTTTTTTTTTTTTTCTAAAACTTAAATTGGCAATTATTGTAAGCAAAAAGTTTTTTTGCTTTGGGATTGTAATCAAGAAAATAAATATCATAAAAAATTTTTATAGATTTGTTGATAAGTAGAAAATTATCTTGATTTGGTGCATTGCCTCATTCAATACATTTGTAAAAAAAAAGAACATAGATATCATATAAAGGTTCAGAACACAACACACTTGATGACTGTACATTCAATTCCATATGTACTTCCAAGTACAAAATCTCCAAGCTTTGATCTCAGTGAACCTTGTTAACAGGTCAGAAATAGATGAACTTTTATTAATTTATAACAAATATATAGATTTAAATGTCACCGCTATAAATGGTTTTTCTAGATGTGCCAGATATCCTGTTGTTGCTTTAATCTTAGAAGAAAAATCAATAGTTCTGTAGCCGATCAACCCTCTCTGTCAGATGAAGAAAGAAAAGATAAAATCTCTAATAATTTAGCTGATATACTTTTTTCTTGAAAAAAACCTTATCAAGTTAAATTCACCATAAGGGGTTAAGCTACAACTCGTTATGGAATTACAATAAAAATTGCTGGAGCAGAATTTTTAGTAGGATTTCTGTGATGGCTTTTCTCTTTGTTTTTCTATTTTTCCTGTTCATGCTTTATCTTAAGCCTTCCTTTGTAAATCTGCTTTATATGTAGTAATCATACCAGATTAATATCAGCCATATTTGCTGTGTTTTAAGCAGGAAGTCATGTCTAGTTTAAAGATTTCTGTATTTGTGCCTCATAAGATTAAGTTAAACAAGCTTTGAACTCTCCATTTCCTGATAGATCTTTTTCACTTTCTGGTCATTTTGTATGCTAGTGCACATTTGTTCCTAATTATAAGCATTTTTGATTGGTGGTTGGTTTTTGGTAGGCCAGACAGTTTTATATACGTGTGTGTGTGTGTGTGTGTGTGTGTGTGTGTGTGTGAGAGAGAGAGAGAGAGAGAGAGAGAGAGAGAGAGAGAGAGAGAGAGAGAGAGAGAGAGAGAGAGACTAATTCAGTGACTTTACTTACTAGAAATCAGTTACATGGAGAGCTTAAAGAGAGAGGTGGAAGGTCTTAAGGACTAGACTAGATTTAAGATTATAATATTTTATCATTTATAAAAATTTTGTAATACATGTACTACATATATGAATGCGGTTAAAGTGTCCTTACAAGTTGTTTCTAATATGTGCCAGGAGGCCTTGCTTTCTGAGCTTAAAGAATGAATAAACAGATCCAGATGCCTCTCATAGCCTTATGTTTAAATCCCACCCAGGTAGATCCTAGCTTGAGAGAGTTTGTAAGTTTGCTTGCCAAAGGTCAGATATTTTCTTTGGGCACTCTTTGTCCACCACCATCCCAGAACTGTAAATGTGTAAAACGCCTTAATTTTACTCCATTCTCTTGTGCCAAAAATTAAAATAATTTAAAAAAAAATATCTATTAACCAGTTCTTTAAACTTAATATATTAGTCACTAAGTTAGCCTTAATTTTACTCCATTCTCTTGTGCCAAAAATTAAAATAATTTAAAAAAAATATCTATTAACCAGTTCTTTAAACTTAATATATTAGTCATCCTTGAATATTCTAGATTAACAGATTTTCAATTAATTATTTTCTGTATCAGTCTAATTGTTTGTTAATAGTTTATCGAGTAATCTGTAAATTTTATCATTAATATTTATATGAATCCACATTTTAAGGACAAAATCATTTAACCATCCTAATTACAGGACAAATCACTTTTAACAAAAATCAATGTAATGTAGTAGTTTTTAACATAACCTATAGGACTGAATCATTCCTTGATCATGTATTGGTCAGATGTTTGTCAGGTGTGTGTGTTAAATTCAATATGGAAGACTTATTATCACGACCATTATTGTAAAGCATGCAATTCTGAAATTAATATTTCTATTCAAAATCATGGCCTTTGTTCATGTTTGCGTGTCTCTCTCTCGTGAGTTTTTAATTATAAATACAATAGTTAATATTCAGGGTCAGCAGAAATTGGCACTTCTATTTGAGGATTTTTTTTAAAAAGAATTTGTTATCTGGCTTTAAACAAATAGATGTTTTGGCATTTACTTGTAGATAGAGTTAGAATTGAACTTAAAATTTGAACTAGTATTCAGACACTTTGTAATTTACTATATTAAATCTACAAAGTATTAAATCATTATCATTTCAGAGGTGCGTTTGTCCCAATATGATTAATGACAGCAGGCTTTATGTCACAAGTCTCTGAAATTATCTTGTGTAATTTCTAATCGACTTTTTCAGATTTTGATATCTAGAAGTTTATTGAAGTGATGTTTTATACCAAAGTATAGGTGGCCAGTTATAAATGGTCAGTGTACCAAAGTACCTGTGAGAAGACCATAGATATTTGACAAGCAAACTGACAATTTTTTTTCTTAGACTAATTGGAATTTGTAACTTAGTAGTGAGGCTCTTTGATCTTTATTGTGTGGTTGTGACCACTTCACCACTTAGAGTTGGTTTTTGGTTATTATTGTTTAATGCCACATAGCTGTTGTGACAAAAGAAAGATTATCTGACTCTAAGGATTAATCTAAGAACAAGTCTGTGTATACATGAGATGTGTGAGTGTGTATTTGGGTCTGTCTTGTACTAGAACATCCAGAGTAACTATTTGTTAAGGTGCTAGCTCACTAAGTTAGTACTAAGTCCAAGTTATCTCCTTTTGCCGGGCGGTAAAGAATGGAGAATCAATTTGAAAAAGTTATTATTATCAACCAACGATGTTGCATGGGGAACATTTATCAGTGGAAAATGTAAAAAAGAACTGCACTAGATATCATACATATTTTAATGAATTTCACTTTCCCATGGAGCCAGTATTTATCACTTTCCCTGACAGAAATTCACTTGGTACGGGAGATGGGAAATGGGAATCCTAGAGCACTGTAGATACCCACATATTATTATCAAAAAGTTGGGCAGTAGCTTTAACAGGTTTTTTTTTTTCTGAACCTATATTACATAATACACAAAGCATTATTTAGTGTCCTTGTGTTTGATATTATTTTTACCTGACTTACATAATTTCTAGTAGATTCTGTTGTTACATAACTTGTTTTATGAGTTCAATAACACAAGATTTGTATGTCATTGAACTCATTTCACAGTTATATCTGCCAATTTTAGGCAAAATATTCTTGTCTATTATGATTTGAAAGAATGTGTTATTGGTCAAGATCATATATGATAAATGTTTAAATGCTTTGAATGATATAAAGCATATTTTTTTTTCCAAATCAGATATGAAATGTATTGATAATAACTAAAGGTTAAAGTATGAGACACTGAACTGTCTGCCATGCTGTCTCTTTGCACTACCAAAAAAGAAATGTAGGTCAGGGACTTCCTTTATTTTTTTTCCTCTTTTTTTACAGTTTGTCATATATTAATTATGTTTAATTATCAATATAATTAATAAATTCTTTCCAGATCAATCACTTATCTATGAAATCTTTTGATTGAAAGAAGTCATAATACCAAGTCAGACCAATATCATAAATTGCGAATTTTATAACAAAAAACATCCAGAGCATTGTTTTATAGATAAGAAATACAATAATCATTTAATAAAGTTATGATTGATAAATAATATCTTTTTTTTTAAGTGTCAACTATCTTTGACATACTTTTTAGCAATATCTAAAATTTGAGTAATGTAAGTAGGCTTTACAATAATTCTTTGGACTAATTATGTCATAAGAATTACACAAACACCAACAAAATATTACGTAATTTATACATAATGAAGTAGTGCAGTTATATTGAACAAGTGAATGGTAAAAATAACTGCATTAATGTCTCGATATTACATAACTCAGTTAAGCAATGCATAAATACCAGTTTTTTGTCCTTATTTCCAGTTTGAAACACAGTAAGAATACCGATAAAATGCTTCCGTCTTCTTATTTTAACCAGCCTTTCTAGTATTTATTTCGAAATCAGGAGCAGATTGGCTGAATAGTTACAGTGCTTCTCATTGTATAGGTTCAAATCCAACTCGGGCAGACAGTTGTCATTTTGCTTGCGGAAGGTTGATGGATATTTTGTCATTTTAAATTTTTTTTAATTGATATTTACTTACTTTAATCACCTAAACTATAGCTTATTTGATTTTTGTCCTTTTATACAAAAAGATTATTTTTTAATATTTCTGTCAACATAAAAAAAGAGCACCATTATTTAATGTTGGTCTGAGCTGTGCACTGAAACAGAATTTAACAAGTTATCTTCCCTTTGGTTATAATTATTCTGAGTAGTTTTGTAGCTAAAATAAAAACTATTTACTAAAAACTTACATCAAAGATACTGTCAGAAATTTTAGTTTAATACATGTACAACATCATTTCATGCAGGCAGTTCAACCAGCATTTAATATACTGCTGGTGCATACAAAACAAAATGGACTTTAGATAGGTACAACAATTATTGTTATTATTTATAAATAGAGTATGTGGTGTCTGGTAAACATTGATAATTTTATTGTGGTTTATTTACAGATGATCATTTCAGGAGATAAGCTGGGGTCCTAGTAAATTATTTGTTCAACCCACTAACCTATATGTGGTAAATTTAAATCTGTTATATTTATCGATTTTGTATACAGTTGTTATATTAAAAAGGTGACTTGCACTTAACTGCATATGATATAATTGGGCTCACTGTGGGTTAAAGTAATTGATGCCGGAAACAGAAAATGAAAAGACTCAATATTTTATTTCAATTAATAACAATTTAACTCTTAAAATACATTCCTTTTGTACCCCCCTACCTAAAATATACTATATTATATACATGTACCTGTGTAATGTATATTAGTGTATGTTTGAGTGGGGGTACAAAAGGAATTTTTTCCATATTTTTTTTTTTTAATTAAGCATGGATGAAGTAAATTTAATAATAAAAAAAAATTCAGTAAATACTATTATTTTTCAACAAACTTGGCTTTTATCTTAATTGTGACACTGTAACAAAATTTTTGGACTCTGTTGGGAAAAAGATTAAAATAAGTTGTTCTTTGTCCTGAGAATTAAACGGAAAAATTTTGTTACCAATAACTTTGGAAAAACGAAACTTTTAAAAAGTTACCTTGATAACTGAGATTTAAAATTCAATCGTGCAATCATGCTGATGAGGAAGAGATTGTATGCTCCATATTTAACAAAAACTACTTGATTGAATTGATTTTAAAGTGTGCTTCTTATAAATAAAAATATTTCTGGAATTTACTCAGTTTGAACACAATTTATTTTAGACTACAGATGATAAGATAAATTAATATTCCTGATTTTCTTTGGCAGTGGCCATTAAGTGCATTATATATAGAAACATACATCTAAAAGTACATTTATCCACCGATATTTGTGCACTGAAAAATTCATAGACCCTTAGGGCTTATGGAATGAAAAGTGCATCATTTATAAAAATATCTACAGTATACCTTAGAGATCAATGACCAGAAGAACCTATGGGATATAAAAATGTTAAACTTTTTTTTTTCTTTTCTTGAGCAATTTTGTGGTGTCATGACAAGGAAGACAATTCAGGACATTAATGTCACTTATTTTAGCATTTTGTTGACATAGGCACCTTACATGTATACATTAGGCTTTTCATTTTCTAACTTACCAAGTCAGGATGGGTTTTTGTTGGTTGGTTGTAACATGTTGTTTGATGTTGCATCAGCAATATTTCAGCTATTCAGGATGATAGCAAGATTATTAATCTCTAAGGACTAATAATAATAATAATAATAATAATAGTAACTTTATTTCTCACATTGTAATTCAAAAAAGAGAAACATATTATGACATGCTATTTAAATATTAATCTAAGAAAAAGTTTGTTTGCATGCGAGATGTGCAAGTGTGAATTTTGGTCCGTCTTGTACAAGTGAACATTCAGGGCAACTTTTTGTTAACTTGCTAGCTCACTTCAGTGCACTTTCCCATTTATATAATCCTACCCAGCCAGGATATTTACACATAATTATTAGGAATATCTTTTTTGACAGATTTTATTATTTTTTTATAATAAATTTTAAAAATTATGATAATGATAATAATATACATAATAATGAGAATACTGTATAGACCAGCACATAGTAGAATTCCATTTAACATATACCTGTATGTTTTCCAATAAAACAAAACTTACGATGTTACATTCAGAATTTATATCTGCTATAGATACCCAAAGAATATATTATTTAACACCATCTTCCTTAAATTTATTATAATGATTGTAAAGTAATGTTATAGAGCATCATCAGTCAGTAAAATCTGGGAAAAAAACAAGTTGATATCTTGATGTTATTTAGTTTATTATGGTTGTTTATGCTGATAGGGTATAAGTTAACTACACATGGGAAGCTATTGTATCATCATTGAAATTATTAAAATGACATAGTCTACAGATTTATCAAGTATGGATGATAAGGCAGAAATAGAAATTGGTCAATCGGATAATTTCGCATAATTTTCGTAAGTCTTCTGCTTATTTTTCCATCAATCATGACAGCGATAACATACCAACACTGACACAACACCGTTATTTCAAATCATGGGTGTATATCGAGAAAAGGTGGAAAAGCGTAGGCTTACCCAGATTTATGAGGTCATGTTTCTAACAGCTAAAATATCAAAAATTATTGCAGGTTGTAATTCAAGTGTTAACTGGGAAACACCCTATATGATTAACCTGGATTAGCATAGATTAGTCTGATTTTTTGTTGTGTTTTGTTGAGAGAGAGAGAGAGAGAGAGAGAGAGAGAGAGAGAGAGAGAGAGAGACTTGAATTTGAGATTTTTTTGTAAATGAAAATTATTTTAAAAAAAAATAAAGCTAATGTTTAAACATCTGTGTTTTATTTTTCTATATAACCATCAGAGTTGATTATGTGATGTTGGAGAAAAGTACAGTATGGCGATAAAACTTCCAACCTTCAACAAGCAAACTGACAAAATTTCTATTTTAGGATCTGTCTAATTTAACATAAACAGCACAAGAGATACAAATCCTGTGTTTCTGTTTTTTTTTTTTTCTATAATGAACCCCACCCAACATTTGGAAATAAACTGACTGACATGAGTGTCCTTTGTGATGAATTTGATTGACATTCTACTTAAAGATATATGACACATATGCTATCTTGATTGTACCTGTAAATGGGCTTAATAACTGACTTTTGTTTTCTTTTTAAAAAAAACTAATTTAAACGATAATTACAATAGAATTCTGCTTAAAAGTCTGAAAGAATAGAAACCAGATATAAAATTGTGAAAAATGTTCCATGTACTTTTAGAAAACAATGACCTAACATGTCAAGTTTTGTAATTGTAATAAAAGATAATTTTCTTTATCTTTTATATAATTAGTGTTTTCTGTCCGAGAAGAAAAATCTTTACAATGTGAATCCCTTTTGAAGTTACACAATAATATATATTTGTCTGCTATACATTTATTAAACCAGTGCATACATTTTTATCCCCAGTCATCAAGTCTGTAGTTTTACAAAACAAGATCTGTTATGGCAGTCAGACTTATATTTGGCAGCCATTCAACATGCCAGTTCCAAACACATGTGATTTGATTATTATACTTGTCATTAATAGAAACAAATGATGCACAAATTGCAACAAAAGTTTAAAGGTTGTGTTGATCTTGGTGCAATCTGTGTTAATATTTTTCCTATTAACACAGATTACTGTTTTTCTGTGTCATGGTTATTTCCTTTTTATCTGATACTGCATGTAACGGCCGTGCCTTTTTATTATTCATTTCTGTTTTTTAATCTTTTAAGATTTTTTAAAGAGGCTCTTTTATTAGTTAATATCTTGTCAAGAAACTGTTTTTTTAAATGTTTTAGTTCCTGTTTTAAATTTTTATTTAGGCAGTCCTTAGGAATATTAAATACCAGTATATTGAGATTATTTCACAATGCACATTTTTGCTAGAACCTTCCTGATAGATTCTTCCTAATTGATAACAACCTCCATTATCAGGGACGATCTTTACACTAGCTAGAAGATTCAATTTTACAGCACTCACAGCAATCAGCAGAGTTCGTTGATGTTGACTTTAAAAAATTTATCGGTAGCCATCATCACCTGCTTTTTTTTAATCAGATATAGAAAAATGCCAAACGATTAACACAACCAATGAAAACAATGAAAATGCAAACAATTCATCGGTCTTTCATAATCTTAAACTGCGAATTAATAAAACTATTTAAAACTGTATAATTTTATACACTAAAATTTGAAATATCTAATAAGACTTGAAATTATCCAAAATAGGTCACAAGATTGCACATTGAAAAGTTGGATTCAACATACCATTTTACATTCAATACATATTGAGAATTTCAGCAAAAGCTCGAATTGTATTCATTAATGAAAGATCATTTAAGCTTTTTCCCTTGTTATAATTAAGTATGCCATTGTGGTGTTTGAAAACAATCACATTTTAAACTGTAGATATTAACATGTCAGTTTCTTTTAACCAATAGAGATCTCTTTTTTAGCTTTATTATTAGTTCACATAAGGAGGATTGTATAAGATTTAAGCAACTTCATGGGATTTCCTAAATTTTGGTTTCTATCTTGCCTACACAACATGCACATTTGTTTATAATATACATGTTACAGTAGATGTGGAAAACTAAAGGAAGGGTGGCATTATATACACCCTTATACAAGTCTATAGGTCTAAATTTCTGATTTGCTTCAAACAACAAAACAAATAAGACATCAGTTGAAATAACAGATAGAACAAATTATAGTTTTTGAATTCTTAGTAATTTATAAACCACTTTATATACATGTATCTAAAGTGTAACTTAACTTGCCTTACTGAATATAGATATAAAAAAAAATAAACAAAACAAACATACCGGAGTGAGTGCAAAAAAGACACAATTGTCAGCACAATAATAGATAAGCACAGCCAATGAAAGGTAGAGTTGTTTTTTTTCTAGGAAATGCATGTCTTTTAAAAGGTTCAACCAATGAAAACATTTGTTATCATTTGTTGCACATAGTTTTAAACCAATCAAAAATGAAATTACATATGTAGGAAAATACTTCCATGTTGACTGCGATTTACCTAGTGTAAACCAATCAGAGAATAGGTAAAAACTTTACTGTATGCAACAGCTGTGCATTAAAATGCAATACAACCAATGAATAAAAGAATTTCTTAGGTTCTTAAAGGTCATTTACCTTGATTGTTCCTGTACGTGTAATATGTATGGTAATTAATTCTGCAGATAATGCATTTGTCATTTTAACAAATTTACATACAAGTGGTGCATGTCTTTAAATACAGTTTATTTATTAATTAACTAATCCAGATTTAAATATCCATAACAGTCCATTGGTCGGAATATAAAAAATAAAATTAATTCAGTGTACAAAATATAAATTGCCAGTAGAACCTATTTATACTAAACACTGTCAGCACAAAAAGTTTTGGTTTTTTTTTAGGACAAGAGTTGGGTTTAAATGGTTCAAATAAGTTATGTTGTTAAAAAACAAGGTATAAGCTAATTTTTTAAAAATTCTATTCAGAATTTGCTTGTAATTTCAAGTCAGCTCTTAAAGAATTTTTATTTGAATCATCACCATATTTAAGAGTGCCTGACTTAATATTGCGACATGCAGCAAGTTTAGATAAAGATACTTAATATTGCAACATGCAGCAAGTTTAGATAAAAATACTATAGTCTTGTGTAGACAGCTGTAGATGTCCGCTGTCATGGAGTTTTATTTAAATCTATTATTGTCTGTTCCTTGAGATGAAGATCTAGCTGTCATGATCAGCTGATACTATCTTGATATTTCTCTATATAAATGACCTTCTGATTATATATGGAATCCCTGATTCTCATTCCATCATTAAATGTTTCAGAATCTATAAAAAATAACTACTCGTGTATTTAAATTTCCCATTTTCTAATATGTTATAAGGTTTTACAGAGTAATTTCAAAGACATAAAAAAATCTTCACCACAAGTACTTAAAATCTTATTATTAATCTCAATCAATCGATTTAAAAAAAGAACTTGATACATGGAAAATAACATCATGATTGTTACAGCTGATTCCTGATTTAATCACCTTGACCTTACTTAATTTAATTACATTACCATCTGTAATAGTTCAAAGTCATTAGCAGGGAAAGATGAAAAACAGAAAAACTTAACAGTGAACCATGAAATTCTTGATCTGGTGGTGTGGTGCCATCATTTCTGTGTTTAAACTGTTTGGTATAATGAAAGTGGCAACAAGGAAACAAGCTCGTTATGTCTATTGCGCATTACATAAATACCCGGGTGCCAATCGCCTCTTCATGTGTCAAGTTAAATCTGAAGAAGAAAATCTGTACTTATGTTTTATTTAGAGAATTACGCATATGCAAATGACAGCCAAGGTGCAATAGTTGAATAAAACAAAGTTAACATGGTTAAATACAATAAATAAAGAGGAATATTAATGAAATTTAGATTTATACTGGAACAGTATGCTTACTGATAATAATAATCATTAACTTTATGTCTTTATCATCATTGTTTAGTGTATATATATATACTGTAAAATCACAAATATTCGTGGGGGATTAAATTTTGTTATTTTCGTGGGTTATTGAAAACCACGAGATTAAATGTCACCGAAAATTTTTAATTACCACTGCCCTCATTGGGATTTATTTTCACAAAACTCAATTCCACAAAAATTTCTATCAACAGAATTTGTTGAAAAGACAAAACCACGAAATTTTAACCCAAAGAATATTAATGATTCTACATTCTACAGTATATTTATATATATATATATATATATATATATATATATATATATATATATATATATATATATATATTCATGAAGGATGTGTTAATTCAGGTTTAAAAAAAACTTAACAACCTGCCTAAAGGACCATAATTATAAGAATATAAGAACCTTACTACATTTATCCCTGTTTTTTCACCATTGCTGTATAATAAAATTCTCTTATTAAAACAGGATTTGGTTTTCTGCAGCTTGTTCGGAATTGATCTGGTATAAATAGGTTACTGTACTGAAGTGTCAATGACCGATCGCGTTTCTTAATGATGGTGTTCAGCTAGCTAGCGAGGTCTTGATTGATTTTTCTTTACCAGATCACACATTGACATACATGATATATTGTATAACTAAAATTGATAGATTTTGTATCGACACCACACAAATAGAATTTTATGGCTCCTCTTTGAAGACACTAACATTATTGAGTTCATTAAAGGATGTGAAGCATATATTGGCTGATTTCATTTGAGTTTTCATATTGAGGTGGAATAATCAAATTGTACAAACATGTTACAAATCAATGACATCTTTCTTGGTATAAAAAGTTCATACTGTATCTTATTTGGAGAATAGGTGGCCAAACACTACATTATAAATCGCAGTTTCTCTCATCACCAGATTCTGATACAATTTAGACAGATTCTACTGATAGGGAGTTTGTATGTTCTTTGCTGAAAATTCATGTTTCCTCAAACATCCAAAAACTGACCAGATCAACATAAGTGATTATCTAGACCAGGATATAATCTAATGCTGTTTTACTCCCAAGTTAAGATTCTTTCACTTGTATCGAAACAGTAAGTTCTAAAATGGTAGAGGAAACTGGAGTGCTAAAATAAAACCACCTACCTTTGGCAAGCAAACTGACAGACTTTTTCACACTAGGAACATGCTTGTTAGGAGGCACTGGGATATACTAAAAAAAAGAAATACAGATATGTTTTCAACCATTTCTTTGAAAGCAAATTAAGATCCTTATGGATAACAATTGTGTAATTTGTAATGGTCAGAACAACTAAAATAGTTAAAATCTGATACACAAAAACTGAAAAAAAAACTTTTGAATTGGGATGAAAACCGTACATGGTTGTTAGAATGGGGGTAAAATCATGTTAATGATTCTGTGATTAATGCTGATACTTTAATCAATATTCTACTAACTCACTTTCATTTCACAAAATTTACAATTTTTAACAATTTTCTAAGTTTGTATATACTGGTATATTATTAGAATACATGTATATAAAGTTTTCAAATAAAGTTTTTAAAAAATTATTAAAGTCTGAAAGTCACAAACAATGTAAATTTGAAATAAAGCATTAATTTAAAAAAAAAAAAAAAAAAAAAAAAAAAAAAAAAAAAAAAAAAAAAATTGAAAAAAAGCAAAAACTATGTCTGTATCCTGGAGAAGAAATATTTATCATTAAGTTCTGGTAAATTAATAATCTTAAATCCTAATTAACAGAAAAAATACAAAAATAGATTAAAAAAAGAAACATTTACAAGGATTATTAGGTTAATTTTGTTTAGGTTCCTGAGGATATAATCTTCGTGTTGTTACCGATTTGTCTAGTACAGTTATGTCAGCAATAAATGTAAAAAATAGGCATCCATCAAGGAAAACTTCGGGATTCTCTCTCGGTAATCTGTGTTTTGGTTCATGAAGATCTAATCTGAGTGTTGTTACCAACTTTCCTAGTACAGTTATGTCTGTAGTGACGCAAGCAGAATTTATCCAAAGTAGAAAGTAGCGTACATAAAAAATAACATCTGTTTGTGCTCACATTAAACTGTAGAAGCATGTACTTCTGTCAGAATGCCTTAGTTGATACTGATCTGATGGTGCTTTTGTGAATGAGGAAGATACATCAAACAGGTAATGAACAGGCCCACTTTTTAGAAAGTTGGAAACAATTTGTATTCTCAGCTAATGCAGTAATGGACTCTGAATTAAAAAAAATTGTCTTTGGTTTTTTTTTTTTTTTTTTTTTTTTTTTTTTTTTTGTTACACCACATTTATATTTTAATGTAAATTATGAATTATAAAGTTTTTTTCCTTCTAAGGCCTGTAGATGTTGAGTAAGAACCTGTAACTTTTATCTCATACCTGTAGATATTGTGTCAGATCATGTAACCTTTTATATATCTGTATAAGTGTTTGTCAGAACCTGTAACTTTTCTCTCATACCTGTAGATGATGGGCTAGAACCTATAACCTTTGATATAGCTGTAAGTGTTGTCAGAACCTGTAACTTTTCTCTCATACCTGTAGATGATGTGCTGGTGTTTGTCAGAACCTGTAAATTTTCTTGAAGGCCTTTAGATTTTGTATCAGATTTGTAATTTTTTCTGTTACTTTTCTTTCAAGTTTATAGATATTTATGTAATCATTATGTCTGATCACAAGTCATCAGGCTTAGTCAAACTGAGAATATTGCCAAATGGATTATTAGAGCCCACATGTAAAATGCCCAAGTGAGCTTTTGAAAGCCTTTTAAAGTTTTGTTCTTAATTGAAGTATCAACCCATAGTACACTGTACTTGACAGCCTAAAAATTAAAAAAAAAGAACTTAAATAGAAATAAATTATGTTATAACTATTTCTGGAGTCAACATTGATAAAAATGACAAGAATGATCAGCAACCCATGCAGTAATGTGGTTACACTTCGTTTAAAATACAGATAACATTCTTCACTCCGTAACCTCATCAAAATGCACTTAACTATCTAACAAAGTACATGAGGATATTCCTTTGTACCTGTACTTACAAATAGATGTTTCGTTTATATTTTGTTTCATCAATTGGCATATGTTTTTATCTTTTTTCCATATCTCTGCCTCAAATTTTTTCTCTAATAGGCTTTTCTATATTAAGTTTAACCTATTCAAAATCACAACAGTACATATTTTTACCAATAACATATTTTAATGATGGCGTCTTTCTGATTATTTTGAAATATGAAAGTAAAGATAACTATAAAACAACCTTAAGTATTTCAAGGTAAATTATATACCATATTCAGAAATAGTATTAGAAAAAAAAAATTGACAATGGATATAAATGGTACATATAAGACACTCTACCAATGGGAAACATTTGTCGTTTTATATAGTGGGTTATGTCCCCCTGAATACAGGTGGCGTACGAATCGATCCGGTCCTAGCTTGTTGCGACCGCCATATTGACGTACGTAACGTAGGCTGTATTATAATATTGAATGTGATGATGGCTTGCAACTTCGGTGATTATGGATCGTGGGATCTTTCTGCACTCAAAGAAGAACTTAAAAAGCGCGGTGCGAGAGTTTCAGGTCGGAAAGCGGAGTTAATAGAGAGGTACATATTCGCGAATAGTTTCCTCATTCAAAAAGTCTGAAAGGGCTTGGTCTCAATAACAAATAGATCTACATAAGCGAATGTGTGGTAATCATTTAATTAAAAGATAGGCTGTGTTAACAGTCGTTTGTCATTTATGTTACAAAATGCCGACATTTCCCGACTTGGCAGGCATCTTTCTACTTTCATTTTACACTACAGTAAAATATAGGCTAAGTGTAACTGTCTATATATAATCATATACATATCATAAATTTTGGTGATTTTTTTATCTTTAAATAACAGTAGTATGTTTTTGTGTTGTTTATTGTTACAAACAGTGGTGTTTATGCCCAAGAGGCAAGACAAAGTCCAGATTCTTGAATGGTGTAGGAAATCTAGAGTGTCCAAAGAGAATCACTGAGCTACAAGCAAACAGACAAACTTTACTTGTGACTATGTCTAACAGATTTTAACATGCTGTAAAAAAGCATTTGTTGTAAATGCACACAACATATTAATCAGAAATATTCATGTATGGCAAATCTGGGTTCAATACCAGGCCACAAAATACTTAAGTTGTAAAATATTTAAAGTTTCTGCTGCTAGCCTTGGCAATTGGCTTTAATGGGTTAGAATAAAGACTGGCTTACCTAGTGTAAGACTAAAGGGGGGAAAGTAATACAACCTTTAGTTTCAGTTGCTCAGCTTGGCACTGTCGCTGAGCATTAATGTCTAATTATGAGTTAAGGACACAACCTGCTTGCCTACTGCCTGGTTAAATTTGCAAGGCAACCAACAGAACTGATTTCAATAATTTGGTTAAATATCTAACAACTGTTTGCAAATTAACAACCCCACCACTTCTTCATGGCAGAAAATATGAGTCTGTTGCCTTGGATCAGTACTCCAATAAGACTGAAGTTGTGACAGAATCATGTGGCATTCATGTAAGCAAAACACATCCATATATTGCAGCTTCACTTGATGCTTTAGTTGCTAATTCTGACAACTTTGTGGAAGTAAAATGCCGATATAGTGCTAAAGACAGCATGATTTCAGAAAGTACTGTTCCTTTCTTAAAAAACAAAGATGGTGATCTACAGCTCAGTACTACACATGATTACTACTATCAGATACAAGGTCAACTTTTCTGTACAAATGGAACTGAATGTGATTTAGTTGTTTATACATTCAATGATATGAGAATTGTAAATATTAAAAGAAATGAATCTTTCATTAATGAAATGGTATCAAAACTCACAGAGTTTTATGAAAAATATTTTTAAAATGCTGTACTATAGAAATTTTTTTATAAGGAATATGAGAAATATTCATTTTGAAGTAATGGTAAATTATTGACTTGTTACATTTTTAATGGTATGCTTGTATTGAGGATTAAGACATAATGTCTTTAAAAATAAAAATAGAAAAAAATCATTCTTTAAAAGCTACTTGTCTAAGGAAGTTTTAAAATAACACTTCAATATTACATAAATTCTAGAAAGAATTAAGTTTATATTTAAATACATTTTTTTAATTTCTAAAGAGAATTCTATGAAAAATGTAAACACACGTTCTTGTATTGTGAAAAAGTATACCGGTAGACTTTTGGTTCAACAGTAATGGCTAAATAACATGCATACAAAATAAACTTTTTCTGACAAATTCAAGAGTCTTTTTTAAATTAAATGTGAAGTACATGTACACTTTAACAATTTGTGTATTAAAATCGAAGTAGTATACCAAAATATTCTTTACTTGTACCCATTGTAAATAAAATGTCATTTAAATAATAGTAGGCATCATTTTTTTGTTATTTGTGTTTGTGGCTCAGTGTATTCAGCATTAGCCTTGTAGTCCACTGTCTCTCACCACTGTGGGTTCATACCTTATATGGGCTCATATGTTAGAAAGTGGTTTCACCTGCCATTGGCCTTTATTGGTTGGCCTCGGTGTCAGTATAATGTGACCAGGTGGTATATAGTATGTATCTGCCAAACTGTGTATCAGTGTACCAGCAATATAAAGATAGCATCAGTCTGCACTTGTCAAGTAAAAGACACTTCAATCATGCACCATGCATGTCATGACATGATTGTAGAATTGTTAAAGCAATGTTAAACAATAAATAAATCATCACCATCATATTAAAGATGATTAAACATCATCACCATCAAGATTTCAAAATCTTTACCAGCATGGGATAACAAAAAGATGAATATGAGGGGCCATATTTAAAGAATAATATCATCAGACTGAATATAATTTTGTCAAACATTAAAGAAAAATAATTATATTAAAAATAAAAATAATAAACTTTAAAACAAAGCAAATGCAATCAATTCTTATTATTACATTGACTTCATATGTGAAACAGAAGTCATATATAAAACTAAGATTTTTATTATGGTTTCTGTATAGATCCTGAATTGGAGGTTGTTTTGACCCAACTCGCCAAGGATTATTTTTTATGTTGTTTGGGCAAAATACAAGGAACGAGCTGCTAAGAGAGGGTGGTGCTTGCCAAAGGGTTACATGTAGGTCAACAGTTACTTGAATCCGAAAATCTGACGTTTTATGACAACTGGATTTCTCGAAAATCCGAGTCATCTCGGCCTAGCTCTTGCCGATAGTATATGTGTATGATCTATCACTATTTATAATTACAATAGAGTATAAGTCATTTGGAATGAGAATTGTTCGCATTTGATGAAAATAGCAATGTAAATATATTTATGAAGTTTGATGTACCAAAGACGGTTTCTCCGACATAATCGGAGGGCAAAAAATGTTCCCTACAAACAACGCTAGTCTCCCACAATTTATATTTTTGTTCTGAAGAGTTCTTGCGAATAGAAAATATCCACTTTTTCCTTAGTTTCATATCTTTGGGAAAATAATGCCCCCTTTATTTGAACATCCAGGTACGCAATAACATGTATATGGCATTTTGATAGAAAAATCTCCTCAGTTACAGTGTAAACAATGGCTACGGATGGACCGGATCGATAGCAGCGCCACCAATTTTAACGTAACGAACCATAACTCACAAATGTAGGCCATTAGCAACCAAATTCCCCACTCCTAAACTTTTTGTCAAGGCTATTTCTTCTTCACACATATCAGTATTAATTTATGTACTTGAGGGAGCAATAATGCTTCACACACACACACACACACACACACACACACACACAGAGAGAGAAACAAGATATGTATTTACCTTTAACTAGTTACATAGGTGACATTATTTCAAAAGCACCTGTTAAATAATATGGATGCTAAGGATATGTAGAAATTTGAAAATTAGTGAAGTTTTGAATGTATTATTGTATTCTTCTTACTGGATGAAGATTAGTGGTATAAATAAAACATTTCTTGAAATACCACTATACCTTGAAAAAAAAATATATGTTTCATGACCCCTTACTGGATTTTAACAACCCCTCTAAAAATTTGTCTTCTTACAAACAGCTGAAAAATTGCTGATATGATCCAAAAATAAGCACACCCAACCAAACCAACAAGGCTGTATTTGTATTGATTTCAGCTTCAGGAATGTTGTTAAGGTGACCCATTGTCTTTTATTTTGATTTTACTCTTGACTAGTACCAAGTGCTTGTCAATAATTTTGTAAGAACAATATTGTTTCTTTAGATACAACCTTCCCACAGGTCTTGGTGTCAGGATTTTTGTATTTTTGTTTTGAATGTTTTTATTACATGTGAAGTTATCGATATGTATTAACTTGTATCAATCTCGCAAGTAATCTTTAAAACAAAAATACAAAAATCCTGACACCAAGCCCCTGTGAACCTTCCATGATTAACAATGAAACAGACACAGAGATATACAACATGTGAATGCTCTATCACATGTATTAATTGTAGAACAGGACATCCTCATTATCTATATATATAAGTAATACCAATATTTAGTTTATTTTAAGCTTATTGTTATCACATCCTTTTTGATATTTATAATAGGTGTGTTAATGTCAACATATTGTATTATTACATATATTTAGATAGAGGATGTTGTGCCGTTATCTTCTTGATCTGTCTGTTATAAGAAAGCATCCTCTGTAGCAGCCACATAGGGGCCTGCTCTTCATTATACTTTACTGAGATGTCTTTACAGTGCACTTAGATACTTTACCTCAGTTTTCTATCATCAAGCTTTTTACATTTCTAGTATGGACAGGAGATATAATTTTCAAAAATCTAAATGAGGTTTGAACCTGTGACCTTGACTTTGAAAGCCATTGACAGAACCATTGGTCTTGTCTGCCCAGGTGAAAGTAAATGGGGGAGGGGGGATTCAGGCCTTTATCATAATCATAACTGTTGCCAAAACATTTAAAAGGGTTTAATCATTGTTCTATCAGTGTGATATCACAAGAAGTGACAGTGGCTGAATGGTTAAAGCATCAGCCTTCAAACTTAAGCTGTCTCATTTCTGTGTATTTGACCTGGTCAAGTGCAAGTCAAAAAAATCCTTGTTGAAGGCCCTCACAGACCAGCTTTGATGTTTATTTGTGACATTGCTGGCAAATATACTAGCACTTCAAAGTTCACCATAAGTATGCACTAGTACCAAACAGCCTGCCATCTCTGTTTGATTTGAGATGGTCACCTAATTAATTACGGTAGCCTTAAATAAGTCTATGTTATTCTAATTCATTTAAATAATGAGTTGCAGTGTAATACTTGATCATAATTAAGAATGTGTGATGTTGAACATTACATCATTAACCCAGTGTGATGTAATCAATTATATGACAATAGACCATGTTTTGTTGTACATCATTTGACATAAAAATGTGATTTAGCCTATTATTTTAGTCAAAACTCAATATAAACTACTGTAATAAATACATCACATGATTATAGAAATCAATAACTGCAGCTCAGTCATTGACTCATTAGTTATCTCCCTTTATTTTTCCAACCTTTTTAATGATTGAGTCATTGTATAACAACCAGATGTTAGAATGATGTAATATAAACATGATTTCATCTCATTTTCTTTGTCTTAGAAAAATTAGAAAAAACTATAGTATTGAATCATAAAATAATTCTAAAAGCTTGAAAAATTACCAAAAAAAATATAAAGAAGTCAATTATTTTTCATGACTCACATTCTTGAAGTGTTTTATTCACATTAGGTTGGAAATAAATCGTTTTAACTGTAATATCCGTATTTCATTTAACATAAAAACAACAAAAACTTAGAGGGATAGGAAACTCATCTCATACCAAAGTTAGTGGTCTAAAGTGCGCACTTTCGGATCGCAGTGCCTCTCACCGCCTGGATTTGAGTCCCACTCGGGACAGATCCTAGTATGAGAAAGTTTGTCAGTTTCCTTCATCATTCCAGAACTGACTGTCTCGAAATAAGTGAAAGATTCTTGACTGGGGCGTAAAACACCATTACTTCACTCTACTTATACCAAAGTTATATCAGGAGAATGTTTCTTGTGGGGGATAGGAAACTCATCTCATACCAAAGTTATATCAGGAGAATGTTTCTTGTGGGAGGGTCAGTCCATAGTTTGTAAATTCCTCAGGCTTTGGCCTAGTTTCATTTATGCAAAGCATCTAAAAAAAAAAAATACACGATTTTCTCTTAATGTGGTGCCAGGTAACCCTTCAAGTAACTGATAAGTTGACTGGAGCAATATGCAGCATTTGATATCTTGCCTAAGATGCACAGAATGGCCTAACTGAAGGCTTTTAAACAGTTATAACTGATGATTTCTGTTGAACAGTAGTTTGATGAAGTTAACATTCTTTACAAATCACCTTAAGGGAACTCTCAGCGTTATTGAAAGTTCCAAAAATGATGTAATATAAAATTTTCTTTAGGTTATAAAATGTCTTTGCTCTCCTAAATCAGACAGAAAATAAAACTTGAGCCTAATGAAATTAAATGCAACCAGAAGCAATGAACAGAAATGAACAGACTGATCTTGTCAACTTCTTTATTAGTATTCTCTTTAACACTCAACAGTTATTGAAGAAATATATTCTTTTTTTTTTTTTTTTTTGCCTATATACATGTGTCTAAGATATTTATATATAATGGTTTCTATGGTTACCTTAGGGAAACGCTTTAGTTATCATTCTTCTATCATGTGATATAATTGAATACATTTAGTTATAGTTGGTGAAAAATTGCGTGGGGGCTTAAGTCTTATAAAAATCTACTTATCAATCTTTCCATATTAAAGAGATTCTTCTCAATTTCAATTGTAAATGTGAAGATATTTCTTGCTGCATTAACATTTCATCTTATTTATTGTATTAAAAATGACTTAACCAGGGGTTTAACATATACATTACACCTAAAAAAAAACTTATAGCTTTTATTAAAAATTACTGGAAAATCACTCAGCAAAGCGCTACTCTAGGGCGACCAATATATATCAAAGTAGTACAATTTATATTGCCGTAGATCACATCAATAGAAAAAGATTAGTATTTAAACCCATGAAAATTCAAACCAACAATACTGTATTTAACAGGGTGCCCAATTTCTATAAAATCCTATAAATTCCTATAAAATTGGCAATTCCTATATTTTTCCTATATTTTCTCAAAAAGACCTATATTTCACACTATTCCTATATTTTCTGGGATGTTTTTGGTTCTATTTGTGTTAGGACTTATTGTGTTCACTCACACAAAGCAGTGACTGGGGTTGTCTACATCATTTTTAGTTTTTCTAAGAAATCATTGGAATGCCTTGAA
Organism: Tegillarca granosa; assembly: GCA_029721355.1. Lineage (NCBI taxonomy): Eukaryota > Metazoa > Mollusca > Bivalvia > Arcoida > Arcidae > Tegillarca > Tegillarca granosa. The sequence goes on from CM056598.1 coordinate 12,407,321, forward strand.
TTGACATGCACATTGAAAAAAGAATTCCTATGAAAAGTAAAGAGGAGAGGCTTGAACATGGAATGGCTGTCAGGGGTGCAGGAGGCCATTGTAGTTGTCAGTGATGTATACAATCCCAAAATTTCTTTCAGTTTAGCAATTCAATGTTTTGAAAAATCCTATATTTTTCCTATATTTACAGTCAGATTCCTATAAATTTCCTATATTTTGGGGAAAAAAAATCCTATATTCCTATATTTTTGACAAAGAAAGTGGGTCGGCACCCTGGTATTAGCACAGATTGAATCAAGATTTTCATTACAGCACTTGTGCTTATTGTCAAGCCTGGCATTGCCATAAGGTGAGACTAAAGTGTTACTTTCCAGTGTCGTCATAGGTGACAGCAGTGGCAGCATGTCAAAATGTGAAAGTTTATGTTAAAGTAATGTATTTTCTACTTGATCAAAAACTAACCAGGCGAGACATTTAAATCCATGGAATTCTTGTTTTATTTTTTAAAATTGATTAAAGCTCTCAGTACCAGTATACCAGTTATAAAAACATCATATATACAAGAATGTCATTCAAGAAAAAGCAAGCATTGAATGTTGGAATTAAGAAAGATATGTAATAGTCTCAAACTTTCAGAAATAACTTCTCAGGGCAATAAATAATTCTAGAATCGCAAGAGGAACTTGCACTCATAATGAATCTGGACAAATGATTAGAAATTTGCCTCTGCATTAGAGGACCTGTTCTTACAAGAAGACATGGATAGGCACATTTTAATTTGGCTAGACGACATTTGCATTTTACTTAAGCTGACTTAGGCAATGTGTTTCTGTATTGTATGTATGTGTATCCTGTTGTTTCGTACCATTGTCCAGAAACACACATAAAATGATTTGTTTATGTACCTGTGTTTTGTATACCACATGCTCTTGTTTCTTGATATAAGAAATGTACATAAAAGGCAGTATTTTAGCATTCACTATCGGCCAATCAGATATTTTATAAATTATAAGTAAAATACATTGTATATCTACTGAGTCCTTGTGTACTTATGTTAATACCATGTTACAGATACGCTTACTTAATACTGTGATTGTGTGTTTTAGCTTTCCTGTACAAAGTGCAAATGAACTTAAACTCTGCATCTGCTTCAGCATGACAGCATCTTCTTTTAAGTTTATGTTGCAAATGAAAAAATTAAATCAACCAAGATATTGAGTTGCATTTCCTGTACTTGTTTTAAAAATATTGTGCAAAAAGATTTAGTTTTTAATTGTGTAAGATGAAAAATAGGAGTGCAATATTAAAATTAGAATCAGAACTTCCTCATAACAGTACATTCACCTTAATGAGAGTTAGCCTTCAAATATCAGACAATATTAAATGCTGCTGTTTTGACATTTTAGATGCAGTTGATATTGTTCAAATGTTTTCTGTAGCTGTGTTAATCCAATTCTTATTAGAAATTATACTGTCTATGATGTGACTATTGCTGTCTATGTTTAAAATTCATATGAAAAAAACAAAAATATTAGGTGACTGATATTTTACTCTTTGTGAATTATTGCTCAATTTGCTATTCCCAACTTGTATAATAAGCATTTAACTGTCGCTTTTCTATCATACTAAGCCAGCATGGCATTATTTAAGGATCTCGGAGTGAGAAGGGTATCAGCAATTACATTAAATATAAGTAACCAGTTAGTAAGTTCTTACATTTTGATGGATGGATTGGATTAATGGTGTTTTATGCTCCAGGTCAAGATTCTTATTCTGAGATGGTCAGTTCAAGGATGGTAGAGAAAAATGGAGTTCCCAGAGAAAACCTCAGGTAGGCAAGCAAAGTAACAAACTTTCTTAACACAAGGATCTGCCCAAGTTGGGTCCAACCTAGGTGGTAAGAGGCCCTGTGATCTATAAGCATGCATAACTATTCTATCTGTTTTCACAGTACTAGATCAAATGAGGTCCCATAGCCCATCACAAAAAGAAAATTTAATGAAAACTTTGAAATCAGGCTTTAATTTAATGAGTTATTTCTAAATTTAGAGAATCAATTGAAGTTGGATCTATATTTGGACTGATATGATCATTGATGATCTGACATCCCTATTAATCTCTATCTTTAATCATGATAAGTTAGATATTCCACATCAAGCACCATATTGGATTTTTTAGGGTTATTTATAGATAAAGTCTAATCAAGATTACATCTGATCTTTTAAATTTGCCAGCTATGAAGATATAAGATCATCGTGTAGACTTCATTTTTTTTTGAGCTATATTTGGAATCTAATCAGCCAAGCAAATTGTTCTAATGAATAACAGTGGATAATTTATGACGGATAATAAATGCTATTAAGATTTGATCTAGATATTATCAGTAGATTTTTATACATAATTAAATCCTGTTTTTTCTCTGTATTTAAATCTGTTTTTAAAATTTTACATTTTTATTTGCATAATTTATTCTCGTTTTTACATAGAAATTAATATTAGGATGTGAGAATTTATGGTTGGATAATGGAAGCCTTCTCACAAGTTAGGATGTGTTTGTCAGTTTAACATTTTCAATTTATATATTCGGCAGATCACCATCTGTGTAGGCTTTCATTATTTTGGTGTAAATAACATGTAACCCTGTCACAAAAAGTCTACAACTTTTACTGGTTACATAATATATATATATATATATATATATATATATATATATATATATATATGACCAATCACAGGCCTTAGATAGAATTTTTAATGCCACTCAGCACAGTGCCTAGTTAAAGAAGAAAACCACTCGTCACTTGGAAATGTAACTCGGCACAGTCACTACATGAAAACGAGAATTTCTTCTCTTAAGTACAGCCAGAGCTTGTACCAATAAATAATGTTTTCTGACTTTTTCTAAAGCTTTTCACGAACTTCGGATTTTCCACTTTAAATAACCAGTAACTTTCATTTTGAAGTCGCAGGTTTAGAAATGCTTCCACCTGCAACTGGTTCGTCATCAGGATCAGCAGTAGTCTAATTAGTGTCTTTGAAAACTTCTTTATCAGCTGTTTCATCCTTGTTTGTCTTTAGAAAGTTATACAAAACAGTTTGTTTACTTTTATTTGACATACTAACAGATCGACAAGTATAGAAACACTCGGAACATTGGTTGGATTTTACATTACACTAAGTAAATTCCGAATGCGAAACAATAGGTTTGCGCATGTGATGCAAACGTTTAAATGATTTTGTTGATTGACGCTTATAACAGAACGGCCTATGTCGTTACAATTGACCTCCTTTTACAAGATTTTTCCGACAAACACTATAGTATCTATTGTTTATTAATTATAACAAGCCCCTCGATGTATATGTCTGATAAATTTAAGTTGGCACCGTAACGAGTGGTAGTAACAATATCACTCATTCAAGTAACGTACACATTTCACTCGTCAGGACAAGTGGAAGAGTGAATAATCAAAGCCCTGTTAAATCAACCTATTACACATAAATTTGTTGCTATGCCCAACTATTATAAGTTTCTACCAATTAAAATAATAAAAAAACAAAAAAACAAAAACAAAAAACAACCAAATAAAATAGAAAATGCTTTTAAAGCAATTTTAGAAGGTGGATTTGGTTTAAAAAAAATGAAACTAGGACCTGTATATTACATTTATTTGAATGTATTTTGAAAGCAAATAAAAATTTTTAAAGGTAAAAAGAAAATATTTACTGGGTTTACATTTTTAATGACTAAGTTGAGAAGTTTTTAAACATTAATTTCCCTTTAGTGACCTAAGATTGCAAAATTTACCTGAATTTTATATGCTTATTTATTTTAAACGTTGTAACAGAAAAACTGATTTTATGAACACACTTTCATGATATGTTGTCACACAAAATGTATCTCAAGTGAGAAACTACATGACAGTTGTAATGTAACAAAAATTTTGACTGTAATTTGAATGAGCTTGATTTAAATGCATTGCATTGAATGTTTGAATTTTGTTCTACCCAATAGTAGAAGACTTACTTGCTGTTCTGTTTTGGTTAGTTAAGTTGCATCTACAGTCACAGGTGAATTAGCTGTCCTGCAGACATTGTTTTCGTCATTGGTGTCCTTCTTGACATGTGCACATTTCTTCAGTTTACTACTGTGATGATTAAATATAAAGTTCTCCCCTTTTTCCATATTATTTGTTGGTTTTTCACATCCTTAATATCTTATCCATTTTATCTGTCTACTTTGAATGCAGCTTTTCTAGGTATTTGAACTAATTAAGTTTTTGTTTTATTGTTTTCTTATCATGCTTAAGATCTCTTTCTCCTCACAATGGCCTTAGTGGCACAGTGGTAGAGCATCTGCCTGGAGAGTTGGAGGTCATGGGTTCAAACTTTGGCCAGGTCAAACATAAGACTTTAAAACTTAAGATACTTCTCCCTGGCCTGGCATTTAGAATTAAGACATAATAATGTGACTGGGGGCTGTGGCAATGCTTGTCTTAGGCATACTAATTCTAGTGAGCTAGCACTTTAACAAAGTACACAATGTATTGCCCTGAGCATGTGCTGGTAGAAGGCAAACCAAAATGCACACTCTGTATTTCATGCATAGAAAAATATACTATACTAGTTACCATAAATCTGCTAAGATGTATCTCTTAGTTACAAAGTTCTTACATACCAGTAATATACAACAATGTTAATTATCTTTTTACATCATTTAATAAATTATGTTTTTCTAAAGCACATGCCATAGCAAAAACACAAAAATTAAAATAAAAAATGGGAAAAAAAATAAATAAAAAAGTTTTTAAATGTCATGTTTCAAGTTTTAAATGTAAAATTGAATAAGATGGTAGTAAAAATGTCACCTTGTCTTACCATACAGAGATTTTGATAGACATTGGTCAGTAGGTTTGTGACAAGATAAAAGTTATTTTGTCAAGTATTTTCCATTTGAATGTCAAAATTATGGCAATGTGGGAGGATAATAGTCTTTTCAAGAAGTGCTATCTTAGTATTTATTATTTTTTTAATAAATGCACTTTGTTAACTTAAGAAAAGTTGGTCAGCGATGACAACATACAAATTTCTTCGTAAAAATAGGAGTTTTAGAATAGAAATTTAATTACATGCCAAATTTTATTTTGACAACATTTTCCATATAAGGCAGTATTGGAGTCAACAATATTTTAATTAAATCCTTTATTTAGAATTAAGGTAAATAAAAGTGTTTTAACAACTTTGTTTTTTTTTTAATAAAATGCATATATGTAAATGAATAGACAATTGAAAAAGCAGACTTTAAAGAACTTAAAGAAAAGTGAGAAAGTGTGTGCTTAAAAACTTCAAGATAAATGAAAAAGCAGATATTCAAAATCTATAAAGCAGGCTTATAAAAACTTGAAGACAAGTGGAAAATCAGGTTTGTGACAAAATTTAGTTTCAGCTCATGATGGTACATCTTGATTTATCGAATTTGTATTGACAGTAGTATAATATAATAAAAAATGTTTTGGCACAAAAATTTCTAAATAGCTAAATATCATTAATTTTATCATCATCATCTACAACTGCAATGTATGGCTCTTTAATTTGGAAATATTTGCATTTATATTAATAAGATCCCCCTTCCCTCCCTAAGAAAAACAATTTACCAGTTTTTAATAAGGAACTTCCAATAACAAAACCAAAAGGATAATACCAGATTCTATTAACACATTAATATGCCAAAACATGTTAGAACATACTCTATTTGGATATATTTATCACAGGTGTGCACCTATAAAAAACTCAAACAATGGATATATATTCAGATGTTTTATGGCATGATTATTGAAAATGTAAAGAACTCCCACTCATCATTACTGCATACATCTGAAAATAGATTACTCCCAACATGTGTGTATTAATCTGACTAAATACGGTTCTAATTGGTTTTTATCATCTTCTTGTCTACTAATTGAATACGAAAACAAAATAGATTATTAATTTAGAAAATAAGTCTCATGTTGTTTGCATGTGATAAGTGCAGAGAAGCCCAGGCTTTTATTTCTTATGTTATTGATGAGAAAGAGTAGTTTCTCTAATTCTCAAGTGGAAAAGGACATTTTTTTGTCATAGTTATATTGTTTGGTTTTGTTTAAGTATAATGTCCATAAGTAATCTGTAATGGTACATCCTAGTGTATAAAAGCTAAAAGTAAAAAATAAATACAAGCTAGTACAAAGCACAATAGAAATTTTTGCACACAAAACTCACTTGCCACAGGAGTTTGTTAAAATCAATTCTTCAGATTACTGAACCATTATGGTAGCTCAGTTGGTAGAGTGCTCATTTTGTATGTGGGAGGTCCGGGGTTCGAACCCTGGCTGGGTCTAAAAAAGACTTAAAAATGAGTAGTGACTTTTCTTTCACCAAGCACTCTGCATTTAGAAATGAAAAGGATGGGGTTCTTCAGATGAGACCTTAAAAACTGATGTCCTGTGTCATGGCAGGTGTGACAAATTGCTTTAAGTGCTCTGCAAAGGTAAATTTTTCTGCCATTACACCAATAGCTTGTGGCATCTTGATATAAATGAAACATTTTTGACTGGGACATAAAACCCCATTAAATCAATCAATCAATCTTCAGATTAATGAGTAACAAATAGCTAATAACATTCTACCAACTAATGTTTGACAGAACTGGTTGTAGTTTGTTCCTGAAAACTATAGAAATGATACCCAAAATTTATTGGGGTGTACTATATATTTAGCAATTTTCCTGTTTTGGCATGTATGTCATCAGAGAGTATTCTCTACCCCTGGGGTATAATTTCCAATTACCCCTTTTTTAAGATGTTAAATTTAGTCATCTTTTTTCTTGAGTGTGTTTAAATTATGCAGTTTTAATTTACTTTAGTGAAATTCATTCTAATCTTGATATTGTTGATTTTCTCAAATGTTTGTTCTAGGGAAATATGAGAAAAAAAGAAGAGAAAAAAAGGAATATAAATTTTTGTGCTGTTTAATGAACATGTCTGTATTTTGTCTGCTAGTGATTTTATTTACTAGCAGATTAATGTCTGTTTTGGCAAACATGTAGAAAAATTTTTATATCAAGTATAATAATTAAGATAGTGTATAGGGGCCCTTTCTTTATGATTTGTCTTTGTTGACTAACAAGAACTTAGACATATATAATGTACTTTAAGGCAATATGTGGTTGTGGTTTCCTATAAGGGGAAACTTTAGAGGGGCACTTTGTTATTATATACCATCTGTAAGATACCATAAGAGATAACAGACATGGCCTTCAGGTAATTAATTAGGTCAGTTTCTGTAGGAATGACATAAATTTTTGATGACCTTGACATTTTTTTTTTTTAAATGCGATGACCATTTATGTTTTAATTCAGTTGTGACCTTGACCATGTAAAATGGTAACTTTGTAAAATTCAGTTTTAATGATAGAAATGAAGTCTCATTTTAGTTCATCTAAGTTACTCCCACATTGTCATATTATCGGAAGTATTAGAGCTTCTTATCTGTATTGTCACATTACTTTAAAGGATTCATGCCACAGATTATTCCTAATGAGCCTGCTAAGTCATGTTTCTAAGCAGCAAGATTGTTGAAACCTATAATACCTTAAGATTCCACCCCCATCTAAATCAAAATCCTATTACAGCTGTGTGAAAGATAGAAATCCATTTGGTATATGATAATGACTCACTAAATGCTCCCAAAACAAAGATAGAAAAAGCTGTGGGGGAATAGTATGATATTGCATAATAATGTAATTATATATTCCAGTAACATTTAATTAAAATGTTATGTAACCAATATCAGGGATCAACCATGTGGTGTTTTGTGTAACTCAGTTAGATAGTACAGAAAGAGAAGGCATGCTAAGTAAGAGTGTCTTACTTGATCAGTACAGAAAGGTACAAGCTATTGATTTCTGTTTTTTAGCTTATTGCTTTTTTCCAAATATACCAGTAATTGATTTTTCCTGTCAATACTTGTCTATGTCATTTTCAAGTTTTTTTTTTGTTTTCTTTTATTTTTGTTTTGTTTTGTTTTGTTTTGGTTTTTTTTTCTTGCTTGGAGAGTAACAACATCAACCTGAAGTCTGTAACTCATCCTGATAAAGAGTTAGCCTACTTGATATAGAAAGTAGGACATTTACTTAGTACAATATTAAATCCTCTGTCATAGTTCAGTATAAATAGTGTTATCAGCTGGTTTGGGTAGAGGGAAGAGTAATGGTGTTGTATGACCAACTCAGTAATTTTTCACTTATAATCAGGTCAGTTCACAGGTGTTGGAGAAAACCAGAGAAAAACACCACCACTTTGACAAGTGAACTGACAAACTTTCTTACATTAGGATCTTTCTGATTGGGATTCAAACCTAGGGGTGAGAGGCACTTTGATCCATAAGCATGTGCTTTAGACAAATTCTTTTGCCACAGGCCTGATTGAAAAGTAAACCATAATGATTTTATTGGCTTCATATTCATAGTAGTAATTTATTTTATATATGTAGTTTATGCTTAGATGGGAAAATCTGGAAATGGACACATTCATGTATTATATAGGTCTTACAAATGGTCTAGATGTGATAAATAAGAAAGCTGATTGACATATGACATTCTTCATCTTATACTCGTTATTTATATTTCATAATAAAGTATTGAATTCTGAGTATTGTCTCAATGTAAATCATCACCATGCTAATAGTGCCACTTACATCAAGTTAGTGCAAATGTCTGCTTTGTAATTACTGGCTTGCAGTCCTAAGGTGTTGTTTTTTTTTTAATGTGAGTTGCTAAAATATTTTCCCAACAACTCTTTAATTATGACATTTGGGTAGTCAACAGCAACAAAAAATGAAGTGACTTGCCCATAATCATAACATGTCTTTGACAGCATTTGAACCCATGACCCTCTACTAATTAATCCACAATTGTTTACTCATTTACAGTAAAACATATGTCTGCAGATAATAAGCAAAAGCTGGATAAAACTAAATGCTACATTTGAGCTTTCATTTTTTTCCTAAAATAAATAGTAAGGGTAACAGTCTGTCACTGCACAATGAAGCATTTTTAGGTGAATAAGTAATGCCTAACAATATATAAACAAACTTCTGATGCATTCTTAAAGCAACACCCACAGCCTAAAAAATGGTACACCTGTTTTAATGGTATGTATACAAGGAACCAGATTGTAACACTATAGTGGGTGTATGCTACAAGGGAGTATACTGTTATCTTTTTTATTAGTGATAATAACCTTTATTGTATGATGACATCTATAAAAAAGACATGTTCCTTATATAGATTATATACGTGGCTAGTCTGATATATCACTGTCTTTGTTTCATGCTATTCTGGGAAGGAATAAGACATTGGCACCAGATTATAGGTCGGACAACATAAAAACTTATTGGTTTATGGTCTGGTATTTCTGAGTCATTTCTCTAATATGAGACGTGTAGGATTGACAGTTTACCTTGTTAGGTTGACCACTGTGTTGTAAAACTGGACATGTTTCTAGGAAATCAAATGGTCATGACATTTACACCTACATTTATATCCAAAACAAGGTCAATTGCCATCACATAACTAATAATTTTAGGGTTCTTTTTATAATACAACTTGCAAATCATTTATTCTGAAATATGTAGATCTCTGAAAACTATTCTATATCAATATTTGGCAGAAGGTTATTTGGAAAATGCATTAAGATTTATTCTTCTTTAAAAAAAGGATATAAATTTTCTGTTTCATGTCAAAATAGTTGTTACGTAAAGTAGGTACTTTTAAATTTTAACTTGTGACTGTTAACCAATATTCATGTAAAATAACGTGTTTGATGTGACTTTTAGAGAAAGGAATTATAGAATCAAATTTTTATCACATGACATCATGATGCTTTTTTTATTTATGTCTTTTAATTTTATAAAATATACTTGAGTGAGTGCTTTTTTGTTTAAAGCCACATCAGCATTATTGCAGCTATCCGTGGCTGGAGAATTTTAAAATTGTAACAGTACATATAAAACAGTCAATTTTTGTAAAACTAAAATAGAATAGATTCTAAAACAACAGCTAAGCCTATAAAAACCAATATTATCACAGATAATGTAGTTTTTTTTCTTTTGAAACAATGTTTAAACTGTGGTTCAAAATGGATCTTGGAGAAATATTTGCTGCCAAACAACTTTTGTAGCAAATTATCTAGTTGAAGCCAAAGGTCACACAGTGTTTCTTAACAAAAAAAACTTTAAAATGATATATTTTTACTATTTCTTTTAAAACAACAAAGTTGTTTTAATGACATGACCATGGTATTATTCATGAAGCAAACAAAATTTTAGTAGGTTTTCCAGTAAAACATGTAAATGCATGGTATATGAATGAGTATGTAGATAATAAGAAACATTGATATTTGTGGGTATCAGGGACACCTTACAATACCTACTGTATTCCTTTGGGTTTGATCATGTTAAGAAGGGAACCTTAGAATGATCATTTTAAAAAAGGAACCTTAGTATCAGCCAAAAATAGTCCTGCCAGAAATTTGCTTTTCTTGCTTGTTTTTTCCATAGTTTTCCCACTTTTTCTAAGATCAAAATAGAATTTTTTTATTGAGCAGAAATAATCCTTGTCATTACCTTACTGTTAGTAGATATTTCTGTACTTCCTTCTCCACCCTTTTGTACTTATGTATTGTAGAATAGCAACTTGTTGTATTGTCGTCACATTTATTACGTTTTTAACAGTATAAAGAGAATATAGAATATATATCACACCAGGCAGAGCTATAAATGACATGAGTATTACAAAGAAATGAAGCTCACTCTTGTTTTAAATCAGTATAAGAATGTTTTAGGAAATAAAATGTCAACCCTGATAGAGATAAAATTATTTCTTGACTTGTGAAAGGAAGCAATTAAATATTTGTTTTGTCTGTTATTTTGTGATGTTCTGTATTTGTATCAACCCTTTATTTATATATCATGGAAGTCATGACTTAGGAATAAATACATATTTACCTCAAGTCAGTTCTTTATTTATTACATATCCCCAGCCACTTCTAATGAAGCAATGGCTCTGTTACCAACGTTACAAATTGTTAGAAACATTTAAATGATGATAACTGAGATATTTTCTGTCTTATTAAGTTTCTTTTGAAATAATAGTTTTTTAGCTTTTGCAATGTCTTACAATACAATTTTTATTTTAAGTTAAAGAATTTTAAATTCATTTAAAGTTCTGGCAGTATAGAAAGACAATCTTTTTGCAGACAAACAACAAATAATATTTGCCATTATACTAATAGATATACCAGTATTAAACTAATAGATATACCAGTATTAAACTAATAGATATACCAGTATTAAACTAATAGATATACCAGTATTAAACTAATAGATATACCGGTATTAAACTAATAGATATACCAGTATTAAACTAATAGATATACCAGTATTAAACTAATAGATATACCAGTACATTCCTTTACCTGTATATCTATCAGCCTGAAAACCTGTCAAGAAAAACCAGTCAAGGGGTCATTATGAGAGGTGACTTTTATACATGTTTTGGCAGTCTAGAAAGACAATCTTTTTGCAGACAAACGACAAATAATATTAGCCATTATACTAATAGATATACCAGTATTTAACTAATAGATATACCAGCACATTTCTTTATCTGTTTCACTATCAGCCTGAAAACCTGTCAAGAAAAACCAGTCAAGGGGTCATTATGAGAGGTGACTTTTATACATGTTTGCATTATTGAATCAAATTTTATCTATCAAGGTAGATGCCCTTCTTTTTCCAATGATGTGCTGAACTCCTCTGGAGCATAGAAATAAAAACTCAGTATTATGTAGCAATGGTTTCAATTGAGTTGCAACAACAATGGTCTTCAGAAGTTGGTCCCAATAGGGAAATATTATTTCAGAGAAAGTTCAAGGACTGATTTAAGGTTTTGGCTTTCTTGGTTAAGTTATTTGTATGTTGTCACGAGAAAATTCTGTTGTTAGTGGTGACATTTAAGCACTTAGCCTGCCTGGTTAGGTTGTTGGAATGTAAAGGAAATGTTGTTTTTGTACGCTCTGATAAAATATATTAAAATTTAGGCAATATATATTAAAAGTATTAAAAAGTAACATGTATTTGAATACCTACATTTAATGCATTATTTGATTTGCCTCTAAGTAACATTAAAGTAAGAAACAAGAGAACTTTGTGAACTAGTGGCGAAAAATTGGCCGATTTTCATCATATTTATTCAAATCCATATGATGGTGTTAAATTACATAATATACAATTATTTAAATCACATATTCAACCCAGACTTGAATTATTCAAAATTACTTGTTGTATATAAGAAAAATTAGAGATATGCAGATAAATTGAAATTGTATTATTAAGGTTTATTTATGCCTTAGATGAGAATTAGGTAAAAGTATTCAATAAATTTCTTAAAATAGATACTCGTTTCTGTTTGGAAGCCTAAAGATGCAATATTTCTAAAGCTTCATAAGCCTAAAAACTCTATCAGACTGTTATATATTAAAACCCCCATTATGCTTTTTATATATTAAATTAGACTGTCAATTTAGTGTAGACATCAGGGCTGAATTTTAGAGATGATTAATAATTCCATTTTTTATGGAAGAATTATGTAAATTAAAAATCCATTACAATGATTAATAGACTAGGCTAAAAATTTCTTTTAATTTTGAACCATTTTATGTCACATTTATTAATCACTCTTGCTAAAAATGAGCTGTGTTTAATTGGATGCAGTGATTAATTAATGAAAGCCTGATGAAGTTAATAAAAGGAAAAGATAATTATGTCTCTCAGCTTATTTTTGCTCAACTGTTTTCCCCTAATAGAGGAACTAAATAAAAAAGACATACATGTATTGTGTTTTCACTGCAATTTTTTCCAAAAAACGGATTTTACAAAGGGCTCACTGTAGCCCTTATTGAATTACAAGTGTTATAAGATATAGAGGTCTTGTGAAACTTATTTACAGGAATCATTAAAAAGGATGTCTTCTCTGTCAGGGTTGAGTGGTAGAATTGTCATCAACATCAATTGTTTGTTTGTAATAACATTCAAACACCTAACCTCTCACATACAAAGCGAGCACTCTACCAACTGAGCTACCATAGTGGTATTTTAAAGAGAGACACAACATACATATTATAAGATATGACTAGAACATTCGTGACAGTAACTTATGTAAATTTACTTTACTGTCATAATCATGTAATTAATTTTACAGGTCTGCCCATCGTTTTCATGTTAATTTCTTAGGATGATTTTCTAAGAAAGGAATATAGTTCATGAGGGCAATCTGCTGTTACATATAACTTCCCGAGACTTGTCAAAATGTTAAATTATACATTAAACATATACAAGATCATTTCTGCTGGAGGGTCAAGACCACACAGTGCGGACTACAGCCCCTAGGTACAAGATGATTTATTATACATTGGATTAAGACAGACATCTTCTTCTTTGTTTTATGAATAAATTACCACAGTTTGAACATATTTATGCAAGATATATACTGTACAATACACTATAGAATGTTGTTAAAATGTTATTGAGACAAGAATATCAACAATTTAATAAAAAAAAAAAAAAAACTTTTATAAATTTTAGTATCCAGACATACATACATACATAGAGAGAGAGAGAGAGAGAGAGAGAGAGAGTCTTGTAGTTTGTAGGCAGCTGAAAACTATTGACATAAGAAAAAGTTAAAAATTGGGCAAGGAAGATCTTTTTACAGATCATTTTCTCATTTATATTGCGTTAAAAAACTTAAAGGTACATCTACCTTTCTCTATTTTATATCAAAAACAGAAGGAGACATTTTTGTTTAATTACCATTATATAGAGCACTTCAGACACCTGTCAATTTAATCATGACTAAGCAAACTGAACCTACTTGATGACCAGTACATATTTATCATGATGGTCAGATATGTGGGTCAAGGGGTCAGTAATGGCATTGTCAAAAATCTACTTGATATATGATTTTCACCTACTTTGATGGTGTTTAAGATGTCCAGACTACAAAAGAAAAGAAAATTACAAAATCTCCAGAGATTAAGAAATTTGAAAAAAAAAAAAAAGCTCAGATAAAATTTAAACCTAAAAACTCGAAGATAATTTTATCACTCATTATAAACATATATATACCTGTCTTACAAAGCATTTATTTAATTCTTATATTCATATTTACTTTTTGTATTAGCCTGTATTTTTTTGTACTATTTTTTTTTCCAATAAAAAAATATTTTTCAGAGAATTTAAGTTCATCTAGTTCTTGAACTTGCTCAGTTGCATACATTTGAATATTTAATACAAACTTTTCCTACCAGTATTAACCATAATCAATCATATATACATGTACATGTACTTATAAGTGCCTAGCTTGATCAAATGTTTTATCAGTTTAGTGATTTTCATATTACAGTAGTCATTTCTGTAAATAATTATAAGAATCACATAAGATATAGGGTTTAATTGAGCTTCATCTTCAGTTTTCAGTATTCTATATGGATATTCTATTATATCTGTATGTTGGCTTGCAAAAATATATACTACATTCATAACTCCAGCCTATATCAAAAATTCAGATTTTAAATATCATACAATGCAGATTGATTGCACATATGGTTTTACCTTAAAACTGTGATAATTTACTCATTTCCAAAAAAGGGTAGTCCCCTATCCCACGAGTTAAAAATTTCCACAAAAGGGTAGTCCCCTATTCCACCAGTTAAAATAATTCCTGAGAGAATATTTTCCAATATATTGAAATTTTACATCTCCTGTGTTTCAATAAACTCATATATAAATGTAACACACAAATCATGGTAATACATATAAACAAGTTAAAATATTATTCTACCTTTATTAAATCATTCAGCCTCAGCACCATATAACTGATAACCCTAAAGTAACAACAGAATACCAGGGCAGCACCATCCTACTGTAAGTTTGTTTGGAGTTGGATTGGTTCTGATTCCTGCAACTTAGTGTATGGTTCAGGAAGTTCAAAAGCAAGACTTTTGTGATTATAAAAACTTAATCGTTCATATGAATATTTAAATAGGTATGTCAAAACACATTATTACTGTGACAATGGTTTGTTTTTTGATAAGGATATATGCTGCTCAATGTGGCTCATAACCGGTTTCCTGGTTGTGATTAGCAGATATAGCAGTGTGGTACAAAGTATCAAGAGCTCAGATAATTTAGAAGTAGAATCCGTAAGATAAATTGTATTTCAATTGTACAAATCTTATTTTTAAGGTCTTAAAAGAGGAGATTTTCTTTCTTTTTTTTTTTTTTTTAAAAAAAGTCCATTAGTTTATAACAAATGGTAATTATAATATCACACAAAATTTTGACAGGTGAGCAATAAGGTCCATAGACTTCCAGTGATATAATGAACATGTGTACTGTCAATTTCCAAAGTAATTCTCTTTAAAAGATTGATGACTGTCTGGCTAATTAATAACTTCAGCTAATGAAACTTAGATGTGCAGCTGCACAAGATATGTAAGAGTTAAGAACTTAGTATGTGCATTATACAAATATATGTGTGCAGGGTAGATTGATATGAGAGGTCTCTAAGTTTATTCCTAAAGAATGAGTTTTTGTCGAGCCTGGCATCACCATAAGGTGAGACTTAGGTGTTTCTTTTCTGGTGTCAGTGGTGGCATGTCAAAATGTGAAAGTTTATGTTATAGTACCGGTAATGTATTTTCTACTCGATCAAAAACTAAGCAGGCGAGACATTTAAACCCATGGAATTCTTGTTATAAACTATAGATAGAACCCCAATAATGGAAATTGTATTTATTCATGGAATTTTGTCTTTTTTTACATACATATAAATAGATTTTTACTTACTTTTGCAAATAAATCTGCAACTTTTGTGTAGTCATTACTAAGTATGATGAATATTTTTCAAAAATTACATATAAAAAAATTACATTTAATTTCCAAATTACTACAATCCTGCTTAAAAGCATTCCCGATATTGACATTTTCACTAAACTCTCTATTTTGTATAAATTTAAATAATAATAATAATGATAATGAAAATAATAATAATAATAATTACCCTGAATTTATTTCTGAGCTAATTTTGATGAAATTTTCATTTTTAGAAACAGTTTTTTAAGTTTTTTGTTAAATTTTCTCATAATTTTGAAGTTATTCTTTATTCTAGTTTCAGAGAAATCACAAATTTAGTAGATTGTGCATTGTATCTTTTCAAGTTGGGAACAACACAGCATATTTAGGGTTGTCTGAAAATTTTCTAAAATCTTTATTATTACATGTATTATTATTTAAGACTTTGGTTATGATTTTCATTTTGTCACGATGAACATTTTAAAGTACAGGTAACAAAAAAATAATCGGTCAAAGTAAAGTGGTGTGCATGATAAAATGCTTGATCTCTTAACCTTATCACTTCAGTTTTAATCAAGGTTGACCTCTTGGCTATCCGAAGGTATGATAGGGAGTTCATTGACCAAAAAAACTAAGCCATTACTCTAAGAATTTAAAGACACCACTGCTGTCAAAGGTTGTCCAAACATAGAGATTTGGATAACCTTGTGGTTTATATCAGAGGTCATTGTCCTAAAGGACCCCAGAAAAGTATGGCAACTTTCAAACAAATTTATTGTACAAATTGACATGTGTTGGATCTTGTATGTGTATATTTTAATGATTTACAACTTATATATAAATGGCCAATAACCTCCCAACTTTCTCTTAATTGTTCATCATATATTCATAGGTTTACAAATGTAAATAAAGGCAGGCTTGGATTAAGTCCAATCTTGCTTATGAAATCTATGTTGATTACAATTTATACACCTTCAAGCATTGTATTTAACTGAAACTCATTTTAATAGATTGTATGGCATTTCCTGATACATAATTTTATTTCAGTTTTCAAGGAAGTTGATTTAAATCAATGTCTGATTAAATTTCAAATAGCATATAAATGTATAACTTATTAAATAAATAATGCTGATATTGAAAAATGAAACATGTGAGTGAAAGAGGGACTTTTTTTGCCCCTAGGTTTAATGGGTATCTGGAGCATTGGATTCACGATCACTACCCTTTAACTGATTGTAAATAAGTCACACTTCCTTATGACAGATCTGATCTTTGGAAATTTGTTAAATTTTTGTAACATGAATAATGTACATAATTACTGAATTATATGTAAATTGGTTAGTTTAGTCAGCATAATACTTTTATGGTATTATTTGTTGATAGTGTAATGCTAAAATAAAGGACAATGCTTGTTGTCAGTAACATGTCATAGTGAAATTTTTATCATTTATTTTAGGATTAATGTAATTTTTTTATGTAAATATAAACAAGCCTTAAACTAATTATCATAACCCACTAACACACATTATTTAGTTGGCCTGAAATAACTACAGCATCTATAAAAACCATAATTCAGTTTATTGCTTAATGATATCTTGACAAGCTGTTGTGATATATTTTTATAACATGCTAAGAGCTGGTTTACGATTCTAACTTGTGGTTCTATGCTTAATGGTGGTTATTTTTTAAACACAGCTTAAAAGAAGTGGTCATAATTATTGTAGCCTGCTTAAAAGTAGTGGTTATATATTTTTTAATCTGCTAAAAAGTGGTTATATATATATTATACCTTGCTACATTCTGGGTATGTTTTTTCACCCTGCTAAGAAGTGGTTATATATATATTATACGTTGATACATGGTGTTACATTTTTTACCCTGCTAAGAAGTGGTTAAATATTTTATAACTTGCTACATGGTGGGTACTTTTTTCACCCAGCTATGAAGTGGTTAAATATTTTATAACTTGCTACATGGTGGTTACATTTTTTACCCTGCTAAGAAGTGGTTAAATATTTTATAACTTGCTACATGGTGGTTACATTTTTACCCTGCTAAGAAGTGGTTAAATATTTTATTACTTGCTACATGGTGGTTACATTTTTACCCTGCTAAGAAGTGGTTAAATATTTTATTACTTGCTACATGGTGGTTACATTTTTACCCTGCTAAGAAGTGGTTAAATATTTTATAACTTGCTACATGGTGGTTACATTTTTTACCCTGCTAAGAAGTGGTTAAATATTTTATTACTTGCTACATGGTGGTTACATTTTTTACCTTGCTAAGAAGTGGTTAAATATTTTATAACTTGCTACATGGTGGTTACATTTTTTACCCTGCTAAGAAGTGGTTAATATTTTATAACTTGCTACATGGTGGTTACATTTTTTACCCTGCTAAGAAGTGGTTAATATTTTATAACTTGCTACATGGTGGGTACTTTTTACCCAGCTAAGAAGTGGTTAAATATTTTATAACTTGCTACATTGTGGTTACGTTTTTCACCCTGCTAAGAAGTGGTTAATATTTTATAACTTGCTACATGGTGGGTACTTTTTTCACCCTGCTAAGAAGTGGTTAAATATTTTATAACTTGCTACATTGTGGTTACGTTTTTCACCCTGCTAAGAAGTGGTTAATATTTTATAACTTGCTACATGGTGGGTACTTTTTTCACCCTGCTAAGAAGTGGTTATTGATTTTAAACCATACATTGTAGCAGATTTTTATAAAGGTCCAGTTTATTGATCACAGTATCTCTTACTGTTCAGTCTTACATTCTAATGAGACAGTTACTATTGTCAAAAGTTAGTAAATTTCCTTAGTATCACTCGACATTCCAGATTCCTCTAATTTGACCAATATGCATTAAATTAATCTTGACTTTACCATAAACAAAATTACTCCACTACACTTCACTTCACCCATTCCAACCCAATCCACTTCACTTTACATGTACATATATATATGGAGAAGTATATTTTTCATGTGTACAATGCTTGTAAAAAAAAAGGAACATGGTGTCTCACAACTAGGTTTGAATTCCTTTCCGGCAGATCCTAGTGTGAGAAAGTTTGTCAGTTTGCTTGCTGAATGTCAGGGGATTTCTTACTCATTTATGTAATGAGACTTGGTGGCCACAAGGACCACAATGTCTACTTACTGATCACCGGGCCACCAGTGTCTACTTACTGATCACCCTGCCACCAAACTGTCTACTTACTGATCACCCTGCCACCAAAGTGTCTACTTACTGATCACCCTGCCACCAAAGTGTCTACTTACTGATCACCGGGCCACCAGTGTCTACTTACTGATCACCCTGCCACCAAAGTGTCTACTTACTGATCACCCTGCCACCAAAGTGTCTACTTACTGATCACCCTGCCACCAAAGTGTCTACTTACTGATCACCCTGCCACCAAAGTGTCTACTTACTGATCACCCTGCCACCAAAGTGTCTACTTACTGATCACCCTGCCACCAAAGTGTCTACTTACTGATCACCCTGCCACCAAAGTGTCTACTTACTGATCACACTGCCACCAAAGTGTCTACTTACTGATCACCCTGCCACCAAAGTGTCTACTTACTGATCACCCTGCCACCAAAGGGTCTACTTACTGATCACCCTGCCACCAAATGGTTTACTTACTGATCACCCTGCCACCAAAGTGTCTACTTACTGATCACCCTGCCACCAGTGTCTATTGACTGATCACCCTGTGACCAAAGTGTCTACTTACTGATCACACTGCCACCAAAGTGTCTACTTACTGATTACTTACTGATCACCCTGCCACCAGTGTCTACTTACTGATCACCTTGCCACCAAAGTGTCTACTTACTGATCACCCTGCCACCAAAGTGTCTACTTACTGATCACCCTGCCATTTTCCTTTTCATGTTTGTATATTAATCTTATCTTGCCTGTTAAAAGTACAGAAAATCTGATGTCAAACCATTTGGATGAGCATCAACATTGCGTCTAATGAACAAATTTAAGTTTCTAGAAGAAAGATGTTTAAGGTTTTTCTACCAAATATATTTGATAGACTGGAGTTGAAAGCAAGATAGCTCTTAGGTTTAAACTCTATTCAATATAGACAGCTTAAAATGATAGAAATTTGGTTTAAAAACAAAAGTGCAATTTAAAGCCATTGTGTTAGTGACCTGAATATTATAATTAGTTGTTATCCTTTGTTTTTGTGCAGCCAGACTGTCAGCTAGTCAGTTAGTAAGTCTGTTACCTTAAAGCTATATGTGTACTGGTACAAGACAAAAGAGTTTTGAATTGTCTGTTTCCTCTCGGTCATTCACCTTCAAACGATTGTGTCATATATATATGATTTATGGTAGTAATATTCTAATATTTTATATTCATATTATATTTACATAGACGGAAAAGAAGGTAAATAAACTGTTAACCTTACAGCAGCAGAGATTTGGGTTTTTGTGAGACAGTTGTGTGTGTGTGTGTGTTTCGGTTTGTGGTTCCTTCTAAAATTACCGAATTTTATCTTTCATTCCTTGAACTAAATGGATTTAACCTTTTAAACCCAACCCCAGCCAGGTCATAAATATAAGACTTTAAAATTTGAGATACAATACATTGCTTCCTCACCTGGCATTAGAAGGACAGAGTATTGACTGGTTCATTCAGTGCCAGGATAATGTGACTAGGAGAGTCGTATACTTCTCTGTGGCATACTGTCCTTGTGGGTTGGTACCTTACCAAAAAGTCATCTTGTGTGGACACTTGTACACTGCAGGCTATAATATACACTTGCACATCTCTTCACATACACAAAGTTGATAATTCATATATGCTCTTGCCCCAAATAGCTACAGAATTTATTTAGAACTGCTGATTGGATGTTAAACATTTCAACAAACTAACTAATCAACCTTACCACTAACTACAGTACTCCACTCTAGATGCTACCCTAGAATTGGCATCCTTGAAGGTGGTAGCTTTTGATAAAAGTTTTCTAATGGAATTTCCACAAAACCCCCAAAAAATAATTGAAAAACATCATTCTATTAAAGCATAATTTGTAATAACACACATATAGACAAGGGACCATATACAGCTGCTATTTAAAGCCATTCATGTTTAGCCAGATGAGCAATAAACAGGTCCATTTTCACAATTGTTACTTGAGCCTTTTTTTATTTTAAAAAATGATTAGTGATCTCAGCGTGGTATCTACAGATAGAAAATTACCCCCAGGGATTCTGTGTGTATATTTAAAAAGGGTATCATTATATTATGTGTTTTGTTGATTAAGAGTTCAAATTAAGGTTAATGACATGAAGAATTATTAATTACCTTGTGGCTAGTATTGGTCAGATGAAGTACCTATTAACTTGGTACATATTAATGTTTATTGATCAGGGAAATATTATCTGTCTGTTTCCGAAGTTTATAATATTAATTTTGTTTTAGTAAATAAATTAAGTGTAACATGTACAATGAATTAAAGCAAAAGTGAAAAACAAGAATATCTATCAGTCTTGAAACTTGTAACCCTATTCAAATCAAAGCTGTTTTTTCTAATTGTTAGATTAAATACATTGTACTAGTAAACCACATATCTTCTTGATCTATATAATCCTATGGTGACCGTCTATGTCTATGGCAACAGATTGAATGTTTTATTTCCAAGTCCTCTGGTCCATTTTTGGACCCAATTTTGCAATTATATGAATTTAAATTAAATTATTATATGATTTTTTTTTCAACATTAACAAAATAAATTTTAGATTTCTGATGTTATTTATTTTTGTTACCCATGCGATTTTGAATTTTTAATGACAATGGCAAATAAAAATCACAGAAACATTGGATATCAAAGTCATGATGTACAATTTAGACCAGTCAAAGTCATTTACAATTGCATCATTAACAGAAATAATAATTACATTTCTTACATTTTAAAAATTCCATAAAAATTAATTATTTTATATAAGATTTAGCTAATTTCATAGATTTTTTTTGCACTGACATTACCCTGTCAAAAAAAAAAAAATGTCTAGGATCGGTTCTTCAATTATGACGTCATTTCAAATGACTTGTTGATTGCTCAATGTCATGTTAAATCCATATCACTTAACATACAACGTGATGTAAAAGGAGAAACAATGTCCGCTGTTATTGTAAAGCACATAAAATATTTCATTAATTATGTTGTAGTGGCTAAATATTGACATATGGGAACTAGTATATCTAATTTTTTTTTTTGCTTAATTTCACATTATGTATATATGATTTTGATGTTTTAAATCTCACAAACTCATTTTTCTCTTTGATGTATTTTCTACGTTTAATTGTCATTTTGTTTTCCCTAATCAATATCTCAAAGCGTAATGTGTGTGACCTGATAACCGATCTGTGCCCTCTTTGTTATATTAAAACACCTAATAATGTGTTTTACCATACATAAAAAATGGATAAGAAAAAACTCATAAAAGATGCATGTACTTTTAATTTGTCAAAAGTTCACGTAAAAAATATAATTAAATATCGTAAAGCTGGTGACCCATTAACCGATTCCCCTCCATTTACCAAAAGCACATGGCAGGCAGCTATGTAAAACAGGCATTCATGACCCATTGACCGATTCCTCCCTAGTAATTCAGAAACCAGCTTGATGAGAGAATATTGACAAATTCTTCTAACATGTATGCACTTTTTTAATAGTATTATTATTCATGAGTTAACGCAAGCTCTTAGTATCCTTGCTAAGAAGAGTTGACCCAATGGCCGAGCCTTGAACCTAGAAAGATTTTTAAAGTTAAGATATTTTATCATAAAAAATATGTTCGTCTTTTATTCTTTCTCAACAAAGAATGCTGGAGCGTTATAGGACATTATTAATTGAACTGAAGAGCTGATTATTTTTAGTGAAGGTCATTAGCATTATTAGGTTTTAAAATAGATTTGTTAAAAAAAATTTTTGATTTATTGTGTTTTTACTTCTTACAATATAATCTTTTTTTAACAAACATAGATAAAAATATGAAAAAGATAATACCAGTGTATCAAGGACTCAGTCTTAAAGGATTATTGAGTACATATCTTATTAATGAGAAAATTAGTTACTTAAAAAGGGAAGAAATATGATTTTTTTGAAAAAAAAACAAAAAAAAAACCATAATTTGCACCAATTCTGAACAATAGACGTATGATAATAGAGAATATGTCAATACATGTATATATGTATAACACAAATACCTGTTAAATTTTGATGTGCCTTATGTGCACATTTCGTATCTTGGTTTTTAAAGGTCAGATTGGAGTGGAGTGGAGTAATGGTGTTTTATGCCCCATTCCAGATTCTTTCATTTCTATTGGTGTGGTCAGTTCTGGGACATTGGAATACCAGAAAAAATCACTGACCTTTTACAAGAGAACTGACAAACTTTCTCACACTAGGATCTGCCCAAGCAGAATTTAAACCTAGGTGTGTGGTGAGAGGCTCTGTGATCTTTGAGTGTGTGCTTTAGACCATTTTGCCATTAAGGTAAGACATGACATCTATGACAGAATCAGATTTACCAGGAAGCAAAGGAGGATCTTTAGTTTTATACATGCATGTTAATGATGTAGCTAACACAATGAAAAACTAATAAGTATATTAAAGGGTGTCCATGAATTATGTGTATAGGTATAATTATACCTAACTTAGCAGAGAAAATTAAATACATTTACATTGTATTTAGAAAACATAGCATAGTAGTTTTGAACAATAATTTAAAGATTATCTGATGTCAGAAATAAGTGCAGAAACAAATTTTCAACCCATCCAAAGATGAACAAAAACCATGCTGACAGAAATATGGAATGAAACAAATCACATATTGTGTAAGTTTGAGTAATGATCTCAGTCTCAGTGCTATCAACCATCACTAAGGTTTATGATATACGGTACCAACATGTACATATACATTTATATATATAGTAAGATCAGGAATTTCAGAGTATTTTAATTTTCCTGAAATAATGTGTATGTATGTGTATTTTTAATCTGATTAGATCTTATAAATAACATTTACTATATTGGTCTTCATATGTTGTAATAATTAACACTGTTTCCAATCATCAGTGTGCATCGATTACAAGTGTCATCTGCTTTAGCATAGGAGTTTGTTACCAGGTTCATTCAGTTTCTTTCCAAATGTAGCCACTCTGAAATCCAATACATTGATGTAATATTTATATGATTTAAATCAAGATTTATTACCTCCTCAAATTGAAAGTCTATTTAATGATTGCAATTGCAACAAGTTTCTGATTTGCTAGTTATAAATAATCAAATGGTGCCAGTTTGGTTTCCTACTGTGGCAAAAATTAATATCTCACCTAGTCTATGGTTTGAAATTAATTATGGTTTGCACCTCTTCCCATTTTAGCCAAAATTTACCTCCAATAGTGTAAAACAATTTTACAGTTAACAGTTGCCATGGTAGTATAGGTTTGTCATTGACATCATTAGTTATAGAAGATGGTTCTTTTCTATGTGTTGTGAACATGTCTCCTGTGGACAGCCAGCATTATGTACAAAATTGTCTTTAAATTTGGTCAAATTGAAGTTTTCATGATAGACAAAATTTTAGCCTGCTTGACTACAAATTTCATTAAAGATTTTACCTTATAGTCGCCCAGTTGAAAAAGTTTCTAGCCTCAAAGTTGAGTCTTGGAGACTATTCTAAAGGCACAAGTCTTTGGCAGTACATGTTCATTATTTCTTACTAAAGGATTATTCTAACAATTTTAATTTTTTTTAATTTTCATTTATTTTTTTAAGGGAAAGTGGGCTTTACTTTCAAGTTTTAAATGTAAAACCTTAATGTCAAATGCTCAGTCTATAATCTCTCTTATGCGTGGGTATAAAAATATATTGAAAGGTATTAATTTACAAGATCTAACAAAATGTTATGAAAAATAAAAAAAATATAAAAAAATCAGTTACCTAGATTTTTTTTCTTTTAATTTAATAAAGATCTCTCTCTCTCTCTCTCTCTCTCTCTCTCTCTCTCTCTCTCTCTCTCTCTCTCTCTCTCTCCTCATTTTTCTAGCGTCCATTACTTTATGTTTTATAGGCTGTACCTGGTAACCTCTTGTAACTGCCAGATGTTTTCTGCATGGTCAGACATCAAAGAAAAACTTAATAATCTACTTGTGAATTTGTCAGGGTCACTTGATGGTCAGTTTACTGCAGTTGTGTTTTGGTTGAATTAGTTTGATATGCAGGTCGTTTGTTGTTGACCAGTGTACTCTAACTGTAATTGACATGCATTTATGGGTTAAGAATGCGTAGAGTGGTACACAATGTATTATATTTGACCGGCTTGTACATGTTATAAAGCCTTGGTATTCTTTAAACCCAAATCAGATTAGAGTGGTTGCATTAAGTGCAATTTTTTCTTTAAGACTAATGGAACATAAGTGCTTCATATTATACAGAAATAGATTTTGTTCTTATTATCATGGCTTATTAGTGTCATTTTTACGTTTCATTAATAATATTTTGATTTGAAATTTTTTTCTAATTTTTTTTTGTTCTTTTTATCATGGTTAATTTATAGATTTAGATTCAATTTTTTTATATTGATTCTTGCAATAGATTACAAATCTTTTTTCAGTTGTGCAATAATTATGATTTAAGAACTTTGATTATATTTTTGATATGTCTGAATTTTTTTTCATTCATTAAAATCCTTTAAAAGTACTAGCTGTTTATTGCATTATTGTTGCTTATAATGTAATGTTTTTGTGATAATGATTTCAACCATAAGCCTTAAAAAATTCACAGTATTGTATATGTTTGTGCATTTTCAGCTCACTGCATCATTTCTGCATTGTGTATGTACACATAGAATGTGAATTTTAAATAGGAATCGAGTACTTTGAGGTGATTGTCCAATGAATTTGCACACAAATATTTTCCAGCTGTTGTAAAAATAAGGGAAAAAATATTTTATTATTTTAAAACAGTAACTATAAACAAGAGTTTTGTAAATTTCAAGTTTAACCTGAAAACCTTTGTTGATCATTTGCATGACATTGTCATGTAACCCATCCTCAATCTTGGAAGTTATTACTCGAATGTCAAATGTAGATGCTATGTCCTCACATAACTTAAACTTCTTTGCAAGAAATTGGGTTTAAATCAGATTAAACAAAAAAAGTTAGCACTATTGCAGAATAGAAGGTGACTTTATGACAACCACAGAAGCTATTTTTACACATGACAACCACAGGACTGCTACTGGCACCAAAGACAGTTGCAAGACAGCTATTTTTACACATGACGACCATAGGACTGCTACTGGCACCAAGGACAGTTGCAAGACAGCTATTTTTACACATGACAACCATAGGACTGCTACTGGCACCAAAGACAGTTGCAAGACAGCTATTTTTACACATGACAACCACAGGACTGCTACTGGCACCAAAGACAGTTGCAAGACAGCTATTTTTACACATGACAACCACAGGACTGCTACTGGCACCAAAGACAGTTGCAAGACAGCTATTTTTACACATGACAACCACAGGACTGCTTCTGGCACCAAAGATAGTTGCAAGACAGCTATTTTTACACATGACAACCACAGGACTGCTACTGGCACCAAAGACAGTTGCAAGACAGCTATTTTTACACATGACAACCATAGGACTGCTACTGGCACCAAAGACAGTTGCAAGACAGCTATTTTTACACATGACAACCTAAGGACTGTTTCTGGCACCAAAGACAGTTGCAAGACAGCTATTTTTACACATGACAACCTAAGGACTGCTACTGGCACCAAAGACAGTTGCAAGACAGCTATGTTTACACATGACAACCACAGGACTGCTACTGGCACCAAAGACAGTTGCAAGACAGCTATTTTTACACATGACAACCTAAGGACTGCTTCTGGCACCAAAGACAGTTGCAAGACAGCTTTTTTTACACATCACAACCTAAGGACTGCCACTGGCAACCATGATGATTACAAAACTGCTACTGGCACCCCATGTCAACTGTAGGACTGCTACTGGCACCAAAGACAGTTGCAAGGCAGCTTTTTTACACATGACAACCTAAGGACTGCTGCTGGCACCAAAGACAGTTGCAAGACAGCTATTTTACACATGACAACCTCAGGACTGCTACTGGCACCAAAGATAGTTGCAAGGCAGCTTTTTTTACACATGACAACCACAGGACTGCTACTGGCACCAAAGACAGTTGCAAGACAGCTATTTTTACACATGACAACCTAAGGACTGCCACTGGCAACCATGATGATTACAAAACTGCTACTGGCACCCCATGTCAACTGTAGGACTGGTTCTGGTACCAGTTACAACTACAGAACTGTTATTGTCACCATTGATGACTGCAGAACTGCTTTTGTCACCAGTGATGACTGCAGGACTGCTATTGGTACAAATAGTGACCTTAGGACTGCAACTGGCATCAGTGACAACTTCAGGATTGCTACTAGCACCCATTGATGACTGCAGTACTGTTACTGGCACTCTTGATGACTGCAGAATTGCTACTGGCACCCTTGATGACTACAAAACTGCTGCAGTTACTGATGATTACTGCTGGAATAGCATCTGCACCAAACTGCTTCTGGCTATAATGCCTTGTGCTTTTCAGGCTTGCAAATACTTAAGTTGTTTATTAATAGTACATGTATAAATTATATCTTCAATCACAACTGCAACTAATAATATCTAGATATCATAAGGATTACCTGCTTATAAAAGACATTATTTTGTTATGTAAGGCAAAATCTGTCTCTACCAAACATCGTTAAGACAACTTTATTACGTTGAAGTAGGTTTTTGTTTTAACATAAGATTTGGTTTTCAATTGTTTTTCTACAATAAAGATGCTTACATATTTCAGCTTTCTTGAATTGTTAACTCATATGTCACTTAGTCTACTGATTGATATATATACTAGTATATTATAATCTTTGTATATTTCAAATACCGGGTGTGATTTAAAATCTTACCAGTCAAAGTTCAAAAAAAATATTAAAAAACTTTAAAAAACTTAGTGTTAATTAGTCTGGTATTCATATTTATTGAACTATAAACCTGTCTAGCTGGAGACATTAACTACCCTTCCTATATAAATATGCCCTGTCATCATGACTCTTGAAGACACATCACAAAAAAGTCATCTGGGTCCACACCAGCATTTTATAAGTCTTGTGTCTGGTTGGAAAAACAGCCATCATGATTGAGTGAGTTGGTGATACCACATATTACAATCCATTGATGAAATTGAGACATTTATATATCTTATATTTATATATAAATTGAAACAATGACCAATGCAATGATAGATGGGGAACTTGAGATTTAAGTCAATAAGATATTGATATTGGAATAAAAACCTAATAAACCCCATCTTACAACAAAGCATAAAAAGCTTGCTATTAAGAGATAGCACTCTACTGTCAAGGCATATGGCTTCACTTCCAGCTTATATTTTGTATATAGCACTTAGTGTCATATCCAATAATATTTTTCATACACAGCATTTTTACTGTAAAAGGAACTAAAAATATTTCGACATTTTCCTGAAGAATTTGCACTTTAAGTGCAGTTCACCCAAATCTCAACACAAACCCTAGCATTCATTTCTGTAGTTATAATGCAAGACAGTAAAATCATTTCCATGCAAACCCTAGCAGTCATGCATTGCTGTTGCACACCAGCACAGACAGTAGAAATGACAGTTCCATACAAACCTTAGAGTACATTTCATGGTACTGAACGAATCACATATACTCATTACACTCATAATCTGTTTCTGGAAAAAAAAAAAAAAAAAAAAATATATATATATATATATATATATTTATTTATTTTTTTTTTTTTTTTTTATTTATTACCAACTGTAGGCAAAATATTCATAAAAAAACAAGTTAGTACGTAAAGGTAACATGATCAAGGAAGCAACTGGATCTGGTAGCAGTACTATTAGTTACTGGAGAGATAAGGAAGTTTGGTACAAACACGTTACTTATATTATCATTCCGGGATGCCAGTTAGAAATAAAATAGATGAATGGTCCATAAATCGGCTTTTACACTACCACTTTACAGAAATTAATGCTTAAAACAGTTCATACAAAGGGCACAAAGTCACTGACAGATGTTCTGTAGTTATAGAGAAGATACTTTGTAGTACTATTGGAAGTTTTTAACCCAGTCAATAAAAAGAAGCAAAGAGAGAGAGAGAAGTAGAAAGAGAGGAGAGAGAGAAAGAGAGAGAGATTGGTTGGTATGACAGAAACAAGTTGGTTGACAGAAACAAGTTTAATAATCTCTAAGGATTAATCTAAGAATTGTTATCCAAGAATATGTTTATGTGTTAGATGTGCAAGTGTGTATCTTGGTCACTCAAGTGTGACTGACATGTCCTCAAGTGTGACTGACATGCCTTAAAATGTGACTGACATGTCCTTAAGTGTGACTGACATGCCTTAAAGTGTGACTGACATGTCCTCAAGTGTGACTGACATGTCCAAATGTGTGACTGACATGTCCTAATGTGTGACTGACATGCCTTAAAATGTGACTGACATGTCCTCAAGTGTGACAAACATATCCTATTGTGTGACTGACATGTAATCAAGTGTGACTGGCATGCCTTAAAGTGTGACTGACATGTCTTCAATTGTGACTAACATGCCTTAAAATGTGACTGAAATGCCTTAACTTGTGACTGACATGTCCTTAAGTATGACTGACATGCCTTAAAATGTGACTGACATGTCCTCAAGTGTGACTTACATGCCTGAAAATGTGACTGACATGTCCTCAAGTGTTACTGACATGTCCTAATGTGTGACTGACATGTCCTCAAGTGTGACTAACATGCCTTAAAATCTGACTGACATGTAATCAAGTATGACTGACATGCCTTAAAGTGTGACTGACATGTCCTCAAGTGTGAGTAACATGCCTTAAAATGTGACTGACATGCCTTAAAATGTGACTGACATGCCTAAAAGTGTGACTGACAAGTCCTAATATGTGACTGACATGTCTTCAAGTGTGACTAACATGCCTTAAAGTGTGACTGACATGCCTTAAAGTGTGACTGACATGTCCTAACGTGACTGACATGTCCTCAAGTGTGACTAACAGCCTTAGAGTGTGACTGACATGTCCTAATGTGACTGACATGTCCTCAAGTGTGACTAACATGCCTTAAATTGTGACTGACATGCCTTAAAGTGTGACTGACATGTCCTTATGTGTGACTGACATGTCCTAAAGTGTGACTTACATGTCCTAATGTGTGACTGACATGTCCTTAAGTGTGCTTGGGTTAAGACACTCACAAAAACTTTTACATCTACTTAATGTAAAATCAATAAATATATATACATTTATATTTAGCTTACTTCATTGCATAAAGAAGTCATTAGAATTTTTTTTTTTTTTTTTTTTTTTTTTTTTTTTTTTTTTTTTTTTTTTTTTTTTTTTTTGACGAATGATAGCGCATAGATTTAATGAATTAACAGGTTTAACTTTACCCCCTTACCCGATTCTTTTTTATGTTACAGTATGAATTGACTTTATTCTGACCCCTACTTTTCCTATTTAAGTCAGGTTACTAGAACAAGGTTAAGACTGTAATTCTGTAGGTAATGTTTTATAATAAATATGTATTTTACCATGGTTGATGAGTTAGGTAAAATTTTAAATATATCACTGACACTTGGCATTGAAAAGTCACCTACTGTAAAATAAAACACCTGTTTGTCATTGATATTTCTTTTAATTGTGAATAAAAAATTTTTTTTTTCTATATATACTAATTTCATTTTGTAAATTGAATGATTCTCTCTA
Source organism: Tegillarca granosa (assembly GCA_029721355.1). Taxonomy (NCBI): domain Eukaryota; kingdom Metazoa; phylum Mollusca; class Bivalvia; order Arcoida; family Arcidae; genus Tegillarca; species Tegillarca granosa. Next base: position 12,438,149 of record CM056598.1, read on the forward strand.
GTCAGGTTAGTCAGAACAGTATAATATGATGTTAAGTACAATAGGGTGACAGTAACATGAGGGCTAATGAAGTTTGTATGTTTTGCATTCAGATATCTAAGTACTTGTTTTGACAGCAACACTAAGGCAAATTTAGGGGCCATGTACTAAAATTACCAAGTACCTGCTTTGACAGCAGCACTTAAAGGCCAATTTAGGGGCCACAGAATTAAATTACCAAGTACCTGCTTTGACAGCAACACTAAGGGCAATTTAGGGGCCATGTACTAAAATTACCAATTACTTGTTTTGACAGCAACATTTAGGCAAATTTAGGGGCCAGGTACTAAAATTACCAGGTACCTGCTTTGACAGCAGCACCTTAAGGCCAATTTAGGGGCCACATACTAAAATTACCAAGTACTTGCTTTGACAGCAACACTAAGGCCAATTTAGGGGCCATGTACTAAAATTACCAAGTACTTGCTTTGACAGCAACACTAAGGCCAATGTAGTTGCTATGTTTTGTACTCAAATTATCTAGTACTCTGTGATCTGAGGTCGAGTTTCAGCTTTACCTAGTTTCCACCCATGTTGATAACCCTAGTTAACATATATATGTAATAGGGTGCTATTTATTACACATTTTATACAGTATTGTGTTACATTGATCATATATAAATGTTTCTGCAAAACACAGTTACCTAAATTTTAGCTGTAAGGTCATCAAATTGACATATTTTTTTAAACCCTCACTTTTAAGTAGGTTTTTTTTTTATCTCCAAATGAATAAAATTTCCTCAGCAAAATACCAAATAGTATGCAATAGTAGAACAAAAGTAAAACAAAGGCTATAGAGAGTATATTTAAATAACATTCAGTATATGTGTATTATTGATTAGTGTATGATAAATTATGCAGAGTCACCACTTTGTAACCAACTAAGGCCTGATAAAGGAAAAATTTGTTTCTCTTTCATGTCATATTTTCTTATCCATTGACCATATCTTTAAGTTTATAGTGCAAAACTGACCTTGTTATAATTAATTAAATTTTGTGTTGGAGTGGATGACAATTAATTTTTAAAAAATGTATAAATGTGTATACATATTAGAGTAACTATCTCTTTTTAAAGACTGCCTGTCCATAACAACCATTGTTTAAGGTCCATTGCCAACAGACGCGATAAAAATAAACTGTTTTCCAAGATGAAGATTACATTAAAATATGTTTGAAATTTGATTTAAAATAATTTAATTTTTAACATTTTATTTGCGGGAGTCGAAACTTGTTCTATCTTTGCATTGCCATTTCTTAAAATGTACACACACACACATGGTAAAATATTGAATATTTGATTGAAACGAAATTCTCTGAACTTGAACCACAAATAATGCAACACAAGATGAATAATAATAATTTGACTGCAGAAAAGCGGCATGTTGGTGTACCTCAATCATTGGCAGTTAATGAAAAAAATCACGTTGTTTACTTGTAAACAGAATGGCGACCCCGATGTGTATTACTTAAAGAATCATGATTATTGATCAACAAATGCTTTAAAAATTAATAATTAATGAAATAAACAACACAAAAGGTAACTATTACTTGTATTTTATTTAAAATTTTACTTTATCATTGATATATGCGTAGATATCGCTGTTGATAATGTCTTGAAATATCGAGAGGTAACCGGGACCCAAAATCGGCTCCAAAATGTCTCTAATTTTTCGGACACTCTAAATATTCGGACACCCCCAATTTTCAAGATATTTAATTTTCAAATTTCCTCTAAATTCCCGAACACTTGAAAATGAAATTATTAAAATCTGTCTGAATACATAGTAGGATTACAGTATTTTATTCAAAAAGAGCATCCTTATGAAGACCACTTGTCTATAAAGTCCATTTTTTATCAGATCCTTGCATAGACTTTATTTAGAAAATTTACTGTAAAACATATAATTTGTTTCTTGGCCTTAAAATCTAAAAGTTGGCCTACATATGAGAAAATAAAAAGTTATCATATGTTATGCAGTAGTTAATATTTAATGTGGTAGAATGAAGAAGGCCTCCACATTTGAAGGTATTCAGTCTGTCTATTATATTAAAATAGATTTCTTTATTTATACATTAAATATTGATATATTAGCTTTATAACAATACTTCAATATTTGTACAATTTTTAAAGAAATAAATGAAATTGATTTGTCTGAAGTACTTTTCACCTGACTGTTAAAAACTAAGATCAAACCTTGACATAGTAGTACATGTAATACTTTAAGTGGTTAAATGATGTTTTACATCCCATCAGAAAGTTAAAACAATTAGGATTTTCATTAACCTCTGGTTATACATCCAAAAAAAGGTGTATGGAGATTATTTGTACTGTTGCTTTCCTAAAATGCACTTGTGTCTATTTTTTGGCAGGAATTCTAGTACTTTTACCCACAATTTTTTTTTGTATTGACCAATTAATAAAGGTCAACCCTAAAAAATCAATCTCTCTGAACATGGGTTTGATGGTGGTAATATAAACATCTATTTATAGAGTATATTGACCAATGTACTATTTTTGCCTCTTTCTCAGTAGATTGGATTAATGAATAGAGACATTAAAAGAATAAAATTATAATCCTGATTTTCAAAATTTTATATTGAAAAAAACACTGAAATATAGGTCAAAGACATTAAAACAAGCAATGAAACTAGTCAGTGAAGAGTAGGGGTGGGACAAATATGTCACCAAAAACATACATTTTAATGCTGTTCATTATTACTGATTGTTACACTAATTAGGCCAAAGTGTTACACTTTTATGACCTGGATTATTAATTAATAATTAATGAAATTGCTTTAGGCTATAATCTTGTGGTCAGCATATTTTTATAGTACTTTAAGTACTTTCTTTGTTATAGAGGTTAGGCTATTTTTGACTCATTTATACACTAAATAAATAGTGCAGCCTTTTAGATATTACTTATGAAAGGGGAATTATATCAACCCCCTGTGGTTATAAAATCAATGTATTCTCTTTAAAAAGTAAAAAAGATTTTTCACCTGTTGTATATTTAGTAGGTAACACATTGTTCATTGAAGTTTGCATGACCTTATAAGTAAAACAGTAAAGTACAGAAATTCTCTCTCTCTCTCTCTCTCTCTCTCTCTCTCTCTCTCTCTCTCTCTCTCTCTCTCTCTCTCGTCTCTCTCTCTCTCTCTTTTTAACTAAGAGATTTTCAAAATTATTTATATCTAATGATGAATATGTTATTCTTGGGAGGAAAATGATAAAATTTTAATTTGACCTTAAAAATTATCAACAACAAAATATTTACATACATTAATCCAGCTATCCAATGTTTGTCCAGACTCATATTGTCATAATACATAACATCTTTACAATGAGGATCCTAGTCATAGTGTAGTTTGCTATTTAACCAATTTTTCCCATATATTTTAAAAAGAGCTAAATTTCTCAGTCTACAAGGCAAAAGTAGTCATTGCATAATATAACAAAATCACTGTTTGGTGATAAAAATTTTTTAACAATATCAACTTTATTCTCCAAAATAAATCAATTACATTACACATATGTTTTAATTTTACCCTATGTAGGTAACTTTTGTACCCTAACTTATTGTTATAACTAATTTTACCTTTCATTTATCCATCTTTCTTTCCCCTCCCGCCCCTTTATTATAATATTCTCAAGTGGTAGGTAAATTTTTTATATAAAGCAGAAGGGTGCAATTTAATATCATATAAAATACAGGTAACTGAGATCTATTTTTAGAACTGTTGTTGAGTCATAAAGCCTATACTACAAACTGTACAAGTATATTTAGTATGTCAGTCAGTCATAGATTTAGGTCAGTAGGTCGATGATTGCTCTACTGGATATATTCTCTATGGTGGCGAAGACTCTTCTTATTAACTATATTGTGCAACAGTCTTATTACTGTAGACTGTAAAGTCTTCCAAATCTACTCTTATTTCTATAAAAATAACCTGATTTCTATCTTATTGAGTGAGAATTATGAAAATTTAAGGATAGTATCATGCATGATTTTATTTTGGGAATGTTTCAATCTGAAGTTCATGTAATGCTTCTTTGGCAGGTGAGTCTTATTTATAAGTTATCATGCACAACATGCTTTGTTACATCGTAATATGCACTGATTAAAACATCTGGAATAGAATTATCTTAGTTCACTGTACAAGTATAGCATACTAATATGTTTAACACACTTGTTACAATTTTCAAGTTATTAGTGTTTTTTCATCTTTTCTTATATCTTTAATATCTGACATGTCTCATTATTTATAATTTTTAACATTTTTTTTTCACCTTTCTTATATTAGCCAATTAATATTTGAACAATACAAACTGTATTTCCATAATTTCTATTTAAAAAAAAAATTCCATAAAATCTGTTATGGTAATTGTCATAGCCAAAAATTTTCTTTATGGGTTTCTCTCATCAAGCTTTACTAATGTAATGTAATAGTTGGTTTTTTTTTTGGGTTTTGTTTTTTTGTTTTTTTTTTATCTGT